>JAODAL010003859.1:0-30000 GCA_025379985.1 Phyllomedusa bahiana | reverse complement strand
GACCTCATAATGGCACCCAACAAACCCCATTGACTACAACAGTGCCCACCTGTCCTCAGTGATCACAACGGCACCTACCGGACCCCAGTGACTACAATGGCGCCCATTAAACCTCATTGACTACAACAGTGCCCAATGAACTCCACTGGATAAAATCTGTGACAGAGGCTCTGAACAACACCTCTGACACAAGATGTGAACTGTGTTCTAAGACAAGTTGCTTTCACCTACACAAACAAAAGGATTGGATATTGCTCCAAAAAATACAAACTGTAATAAAACCTTCTTAGGTTAAAGCTATTTTTATTGGCGCCGTTGCAACAGTTTATTTCTTAGCAAGGCAAAATTATAATGATGGGAATTTCAAATACGGAAATCTGTCACCTATCCTGGTCACAGATGGATTTTCCTGTGATTTCTATTGTCCTCGAGTTCTCTACTGACCAGTTCCTGTAATGACCAATGACTAAAAAATTAACTTTTTTTTCATATCTACAATGACACAACAAAAAGGAGAAGAATATTAATAAAAATAAATCTATAAAAAGCCCATTTAAATGAGATTTTCCATAATGATAAGCATTGACTATTCCTCCGTATGGGCATGATTTATGGGGAAGAGGTGATGTCTTTTGTTAAATTCTGTTAACTTTACCTGCACAAGCGTAATTGCTGAGTTAATGTTTAAAAGAGTATATTGCAGTGATGAATTAAGCTTTGTTTTCTTCTTGCTAGCAAACACTATCCCTACCATCCATGCCTAATACCATGATGAAACAAACAACTTGAAACAGCATCAAAGGACAGAAAAAATCCCAGCCTTAAAAATCACAAGGTTTTATGAGAAACATTTAAAAAGGAAGACCGACAACATCCCTCTAAAGATGTAGCCCATGTATGGCTAACACGTTTCAGGTGTGATAACACCCTTACTCATAGCCAAAAAAAAACTAATAAAAACCACTGACCGTTTCTACAGGGACTAGAACCACATCTGTATAAACCACCATTTTGGAGCCACGTAGCCCCATATTTAGTTGTTTGGATGCAATTGGGAGATAGAAAATTCCGCAATGTTTCGGGTTTCCTGGCAACTACTCTACAATCTTTAGACTAAAGGATCTTTAGTAAGATATGACCCTGTCCCAAGAGTGGAAGAGGTTTGAAAAAAAAATACTGCTAATGAAAGAAAATTGGTGAGTGAAATCCACTACTAAAGTAGGTTTGTTGGTATTTTTTATTTTCACTTTTTTTGCTATCTATGAGTTGTTCCCGATTTTTTAGTTTTAACTTTATTGATTGAGTTTTCTATCTCCCAATTGCATCCAAACAACCAAATGTGGGGCTACGTGGCTCCAAAATAGTGGTTTCAGATGTGGTTCTAGTCCCTGTAGAACCCGTCAATTTGTAACCGCAGCAAAAAAACTTCTCAAATAGTGATGATACTAAAGTGTTTTCCATCAAACAATATATTAACTGCAATTCCCATCATGTAGTGTATTTGGCTATATGTACACTCTGTCATCTATTTTATGTAGGGAGCACATCCCAAAAAACTAAAGACTCGTTTTTTGGAGCACTTAAACGATATTACTAGTACATGAGTTCGAAACAAATCCAGCTTATCACATTTTATCTGGCAATCGGAATAACCCCTGGATCAACTACCCTACTCCAGAACCCAGGACACTATAACTTTATTAGTACGCTCCAGAAATACATCCAAGCCTTTTTTTTTTTTTAACTGTGTGGAAGAACGTGTTGCGGGCGGCCCGCGGGTCTGAAAAACCGCAAACCGCCTGAAAAACTGGCCGAAAACTCGTGCCGTGGGGACATGCCCTTATCTTGCTAATCTTTCTGGGTATTGCAGTCCACCTAGTCCTTTTATTACTTTTGTTGCCCGCCTTATGTTCCACTATTAGGTAGCATATCTTCTTTGCACTGCATACACTATATATGTACATGTATCTTCTTTATATATTGTTATTCATGATTTATTGCATCTTTTAGTGTAGTCCTATGGTAGGACATTTATTATGCAGTGGATGGTTATTTTGTACTGTTTGTAATATTTTTCAAATCAGTTAGTCCTTTGCAATATATGTATGCCCGTTTTTGGTATGGGTCCTATGCTCTGCTAAGTCATTTCCCGGTGAAAGTAGCAATTTGTCTATTTTTGTAGCAATTCTTCGCTCCTTGCTACTTCGCTTATTCCAGTGCCCTTACTAGACATGCACTCTGTATTGCACATGTCTTAGTAGAGATTTCCGGAAATGCTCCGTAATTGGAGACAGAGCAGCGTACAGGTGAGCTGTTTATGTCTTATTATGTAACATATATAAATGTTGTTAGTTATTTTTTGCTATGAGTAAGGGTGTTCTCACACCTGAAACGCGTTAGCCATACGTGGGCTACATCTTTAGGGGGATCTTGTCTGTCTTCCTTTTTAAATGTTTCTAATAAAGCCTTGTGATTTTTAAGGCTGGGATTTTTTCCGTCCTTTGATGCCATTTCAAGTGGTTTGTTTCAAGATATATACTACGCTTTCTCCAGGCAGGATATCGTGCACAGGACGGCCCATCAAAAATGGACTTTTCAAGATAATTATTCTGCATTACCTACTGTGTGCTGTAGATTTATTACCTTGTTTGTATATGGGACTGCAAGATCCCTTCCACGTGCATACGATAATTCAGAGTGCTGGATAAAATTTCTTTATCGGACGGCCCAGCAGCAGGGCCGTCTTTTCTATTGGGCACACTAGGCAGTTGCCCGGTGGCCCCACAAGTATAGGGGCCCCAGGTGGTGTATGTATGTCGTAGGAATACAAATTGGCTTTTGCTTATTTAACTGTTTGTGTTTTTAGGACTTGCAAACAGCTAAAAACAATGGTGAAGAAGGGAGCCGAAGGCTCCCTGTACTGCCAAATAGTCTTGTAGGCTGCCAGTGTCCAGACATAACTGGCGTGATACTATGGGTGTGTTTAGAGGGAGAGCTCGAGGCATGGGCTTGTGTGATGTCACGTATTTGGGCAGGGCCCACTACCCAGGGGCCCATAATTACGTTAAGACAGCTCTGCCCAGCAGCTGACAGTCATATGGGGAGCTGGCTGAATTTCTTTGTTTGGTTTACTAATACCATGAGGCAAGATATATACCGTACATATCTACTAGAGAGATAAAGAAGGTGAACACCTGACCCCGCATCTATACGGGAGCTTGTTGGCCAACCTATGGCACAACTAAGGGCGATGATATGGAATCAGGCCCCATTTGGCAACTATAATATAGTCTCCACTTTTCTCCAGACTTTGGAGTGTGGTAGAGTGAAATCTTTAACACTATGTTAGCAAACCACATGACAACTGCCTCAAAAGGTATGAAAACATGTTCACATCTTGCAACAGCAAAATAATGCGGCATCTCCTACAACAGATGACAATATGGTTAGGCACACAACGTAACATTATACATTCCTTAGTCCTGTGTCTGTCATAAGAGGACTTTAGGAGATATTCATCATGGTTACAAACCTCTAGTGCTTCATAGTGACATGGCAGGAATTTTTTAAGGGGGGTGGGTATAGATGCTGGTGCACCCATCGATTGCAAAAAGAAAGGGGCAGAAGTGATTAGCTATGCATGGCATTTCTTAGAGAGCCTAGCAAGTGATGTACGGATTCATAGAAAGACTAAAACGAATGGACACAGTGATCAGTGGGGGTCTCACAGCCCCGCAGATTAAAACCTCTCATGTGTCATTTATGACCTGTCCGAACCTTGTAGAAATAATAGATACCCTTTAAAGAAGGCCTGCATGATGACTAAATAAGGGTAAGGTAGGGGTCTGTAGGGAGAGTCCTTGCATCTTTGTGGGGTCGCCCCTTTTGGGGCGAGTGCTCCGCTCATCTCATTGGTGCAAATATCGCCAGGGATTTATTAGGGCGAGTTGCTTTCTCGTCATTACCTGACGGCACCTATGTTTTTGGATATATGCGTTAGTTACAACATTTGAACGTATATCCATTTGGAGAATTTTGAGTACAGTATTTTAAAATTGTGAAGTAAAAGTTATATTTTATATTACACACAATCATCACATGCACTCCATTTTTTTTTTTCTTATTAGTGCGATGGAGTAATTACTCGATGTTATTTACAAGATCGGGAATAGGTTTTCTTTCTCAACTCTTACTATTACCAGTAGATATCTGTAGAGATTACATGGCTGTGTGCTTGATATTATGCACTGGTTTCCAATACATATAGCTAAAATGCCTAAAATCAATAATTAGGAGGGGTGTTTATTCAAAATAAAGTTATATGGAGAGAGGTGGGGTTTAATCAATCTGCCAGTAAAGACAACCACATATAGTTATGTTCTAATTGCGTTGGGCATTGGCAGCTACAATTCTGTCAAATATAAGGGCATCCGTAACAGAATCCGTAAAATAAATGTGAACAGAGTCTAAGGCCGTTTTCACACGGCTTATTCCCGACGGATTTGTGAGCCGGATTGCGCTCACAAATCCGTCGTGAATAAGGGGCGGGATGGGGGCGGGGCCGGGGCGCGGCGGGGGCGCAGTTCCCCGGCCCCATAGACCGTCATTATCTACGGTGCGTACGCGCCGTAAATAATGTGCATGTCATTTTCTCCCCCCGCGGCGGAATCGCCGAGCGGGGAGGAGTGACGGAATCCACTGTTCTCTATGAGAGCAGTGGATTACCGTAATTACTCCGACGGATTGGCGCCGTACTGCAGCGCAAATCCGGCACGGAGTACAGCGCCAATCCACGGCAAATAAGCCGTGTGAACGAGGCCTAAGGGTGCTTTCACATGGAGCATTTTTTGATGCGTTCTAATGTACAGCATTAACTGCTGTGCCTTTCTGCACAAAAAACACATCCAAAAATGCGCCCTAAGAGAACTGAAAGAAGCCTTAGGCCTCGTTCACACGGCTGATTTTACCGCGGATTGGCGCCGTACTCCGCGCCGGATTTGCGCTGCCGTAAGGCACCAATCCGTCGCAGTAATAACGGTAATCCACTGCTCTCATAGAGAACAGTGGATTCCGTCGCTCCTCACTGCTCGGCGAATCCGCCGGGCGGGGAGAAAGTGACATGCACCTTATCCAGGCGCAATACACGTCGTGGATAATGCAAGTCTATGGGGCCGGGGAGCGGCGCCTCCGCCACGCTCCGGCCCCGCCCCGTCCCGCCCCTTATTCACGGCGGATTTGTGAGCCGGATTGCGCTCACAAATCTGTCAGGAATAAGCCGTGTGAACACGGCCTTAGGGTGTGTTCACACGATATACTACGGCGCGCACAATACGCGCCGCAGTACGTGTGTGTTTCGGGAGTGGGGGAGCCGGCAGCCAGCCGCCCCATTGACATTCATTAATCGCGGCGCGTATTCGCCGCAAGTAACCGACATGTCACTTATCTCCCCGCGCGTACAATACGATCGGATTGTACGAGCGGGATGGGGAGGCGTAATCCATAGTGCTCTATGAGAACTAGGGATTACTGTAATTTCGGCATGCATCTTGCCTGTATTAGAGCGCAAATACGTGGCGAAATTACCCCGTGTGAACATACCCTTAGGGTGCTTTTACACAGCGCAGTTTTGGTGCAGTTTTAACTGCGCTCCAATTAAGCTGCATTATTGCCAGCAAGCTTTTTTCAGTTATCTAAATTGTCCAGAAAGTGAATAACCAATTAGTGTGTTTGTACCCACACGATTTCAAACACAGTAATTGATTACTTACTTGCAACACCTTTCTGAACAATTTAGATAACTGAAAGAAGCTTGCTGGTAATAAAGGCAGTTTAATTGGAGCGCAGTTAAAACTGCACCAAAACTGCGCTGTGTGAAAGCACCCTTAGTATACATTTACAAATTTGTCTGGACAATTTTTGAATCTTCTCTAAAGGTTAGGTCTACACAGCATTGAACAAAAATACTCAATGAAAACCAAATCCTAAAAACGTTCATAAAACTGAGTTTTTTGTCCAGAGCCTGTCAAAAGCTGCACGTTTTTGACACATCTTTGCGTTTTTCTCCGCATAAATGCAAAGCATTATAATTGCTATGGATTTCTGCACCAAATAACATCAAAAAAAAAAATCCAGGACTTTACATAGACCCCAATATTAAATTTTTCTGCCCTGCTCTGTCGTTTTTTTTTGCAACATGTTTCAAAAGAATACCAGCAAAAAAAAAAAAAAAAAGGACCCCCTCTTCTGTGACCTTGCTGGGCGAAGTTATAGCCCATCTTAGTTTAAGAAGGTTAAGCCACTCAGCCCAGGCGTGGAGGAAAATCAGACCATCCCAGCGGCATACAAGGGTGTGAGAAGGTGTGACCAGCTTAGGATAAGAGCATGTGCTGATTAGTAGCCAAGTCTGCTGGGGGTTAAACACTGCACTAGGAACATCAGGAGAAACCCAAAATTTGTTGGCACCACTTGCCCCCATGTGGTCGCACAGCAGCAAAGTCTGCTAATACCTTGTTTGTAACCCCACACCTGTAATTGCATTTTTTATACAGATCTGTATTTACTGTATGATTATCTTGTCTAGTGTGCCATTAAAGCAATTAAAGGGGTTGTCTCACTACAACAAATCATCTTACCTCAGTAGTGTTTTCTCGGTTTCATTTTTGAATTCAGGGGTGGTTTACTGGCTTCTACTGGCCTGCAGTGACGAACTGGTGAGGATAGCAGGTCTGTAGCGATAGCAACCAGCACTGACAACCTATCAGGAGAGGCCAAACAGGTCTGTAGCTATAGTGACCTGAGGAGCTGATGCAGCCCATACAAGAGGGGATATCTAGGAACAGGTAGGACACTGCGAATGGACATATTTTGCAAAGTGACTTATTTTTGCAAGATCTTTAACATAAAAAGCAATCCTTTTAGTGAGACAACCCCTTTAAACATGCAATTTAATTTTGGGCTGCTCTTATCTCGATCCACGAACCCACACGTCCATGCTTTTGGTTTGACATTATACGCTACTGAGGCTGGTTTCTAGCCCCATATAATCTCGTTAACAGACTGGAAATTATATAGAATGAGGAACTGGTAGCAGTTTACTGGGCTGGTAGAGCTCTATTTCACTGGTGATAGCAAAAAGGGGTCTGTCAGCCGGTCATAGATGCAAGCGAGTGTTGTGCCACGCTAGTGGTCGCATCGGTTCTCCTCTCTTGCGCTTCGTGCCTCCCTCTGTCCATGTGGACACACGTGGTCTGTAACCCGGTAACCAGCTGACATTTAGTACCCCTACGGGGTGCGGAATGTCACGTCTACGTCACATATTGGGTCACGTGTAAGACCGCGGCCAGAGGGTCCTAACGCGTCGACCAACGTACAGAGCCTGTTCATGACAACTATTACCAAATACATTGCTGATTTTCCTTTGTTTAGGAGGAAGAGGAGCGTTTATCTTCTACTTGTTTACTCAGGTTTCTCTAGGTTACCAGCCATTTCGCTCTGATCTCATCAGATCAATAGGTTTTCCTTTATGGTTATTTTAACATAAAAAATTGCGATAGAGGCTCCGGATTTAACTTCCAACACAAACTTGGACCCGACCTTAAAGGGGTTGTATCATTACATTAAATGGTCTTCAGAATAGGGAGACAGTGAAAAAAAGCAACATTGCAACTGGATGTCATTAGCAAAGCTGTCTTATTTTCACTGTCTCCCTTATGTTCATTTTGTGTAAACACTGTTCCCCAGTGCCGGTCGGATTCCACCTCCTTTCATTTAATTGGCTGACGGCTCTACTAATTTACATTTTGTCTGGCCCTCGGTCGTATTCACGGGAGCATGCATTCCTGCCTCTCTCACTCAGAATAAGGGGCCGGCAGCATTTCACTCTGCACAGCCAGGAGCTGCACAGTAACACTGCAGCTGCTTCTACAATCAGAAAACAGCAGAATTGTCCTCGGTGCCTAATGCTGCTGTGTGTAAACATAGAAAGGAGACATAGAAGACTGGATTCAACTATAACAAACCTCCAGCTGTGAGAGGAGAAGAGATCAGTGATCTGAGTTCATAGAAGACTGTCTAGACTGAATGCAGGGCTGTAATATGTAAACAAACAAACAGCTCTTACAAAATAAGACTGCATAGGGAGAGGAACGACACAGTGACATGAAGTTGAATGCAGACAGATAGGTGGGGGAAGAGCAGGGATGTGCTATCCCCTCCCACTGATTTCAAACACACCGACTTGGAAGCGAGCATGAACAGTGAAGAAGGGGGATGATGTCACTCCCCTTCAGTTAAGAAACACCCATCTGGGAGGGGAAGAAACGCCCCTGGATTTGAGAAACTGAGAAAATGAAGCTACAAGAAAGCAGCCAAACTGATGAAGCGATACATCCCCTTTAACTTTATCAATGTTTCTACAGCCACATAGTATTACTACATTTGCTTATTATTTATTTCTACATATATTTACTATATAATTTCTGTAATTGTGCCTACATATTATCACCTACCTCGTTTTTGTATTACATTGTAGCTTAAAATTAACAACCTGTTGAATGAGAAAACAAAGAATGCACCATACATGAATTTTTTCCCACACGGAACCCGTATGGTAAACCACCGTGTAAAGACAACCTAAAAAGATAGACAGCTGCCAGTTTGACCACTGCGGTCAGATATAGAATCCATAGGCAGCACACATTCTAGGCTGCACTACTCTGTGCTGTGGTAAAGGAAATTTACCAGTAAGTTCCCCACTGCTGGGTGGCTCTATTTTTATTCTCTTCTACTTCAAGGCAGTGTGATTCTGCATGTGCGTTCATAGAGTTATTTCCTGTATAGATTTCCTGGATATGTCATCGGTCGCAGCTTTATTGGCTGGAGTTTATTTAAACATTTTACTGAATGCAGACCATAGAGACCCTGCTCTAGAAGCTTGTTTTTTTCTTTTTTTGGAAGGAGTGTTTGCACGCCATCTAATCAAGAAGCGGAATTCACTACAATTTTCAAAACAAGATAAGAAAAAGTTATACGGACATACACTGTATCAAGAAAACGCATGCTAAAACCAACAAACAGGCAAAGGTGTGATAGTCAATGGGCATGTTAAAGGGATTGTGTATGTTGTTACTTAATACATTTCAGCAGCTGATGAAAAATACAGGCAGTCCCCGGGTTACAAACGGGATAGGGACTGTAGGTTTGTTCTTAAGTTGAAATTGTATGTAAGTCGGAACAGGTAGATTTATTAAATGTAATTCCAGCAAAAAAAAAATAAAAATTTCCGTTTTTGGATAGTGCAAGGAAGGGTTTTTACATTTGTTTTGCTGTCTGTGCCCTTTTTTTTTTTTCTTTTTTTTTTTAGAAGATTTCACCTAACGTCCTGTATCTCATGTGTAGCTGTGGTTATCATGGGGCGTGACTCAGTGTTGAATGTCAGCCACGCCCTATAAGTCTCCGCTTGTAACTAGGGGGCGTATGTAAGTTGGAACGATGTAAGTCGGGGACTACCTGTACTCATACTTACACTCAACACTCGCCAATGCTCCATTGCGGCGTTCAGCTCCTGGCTTCTTCTGTCATATGCCATTGCCTGACATCACCCCTAGGATGTAAACGGCTATATAAAGGCCCTGACTGGTAAGGTGGTAAATGGCGTATACATTGCACCTAGATTCTCGCACATATATGGTGAGGACAGATGCACGTCACCGAGGAACCCGGCCTCGGTGAGGTAGGAGCCATACCTTTGTTCTGTGTCAACTGCGGTAGATAGTTGGCACATGTTTATCAGTTAGCAGCTGTAGTAGTACAGCTTAGTGCGGGACAGCTTTTACCGGGAGCAGTTGAAGTGTTGGGTGGGTGGGGACATACACCAGTCTATAACTGCTTATACCGGCCTATGTGGGAACATATACCTGCCTATACCTCCTATGGGGAATATATACTATATACCTGCCTATAGAGGACATATACCTACCAAAGTAATTTTATTGGAATCCATTTTTATTTTTGAAATGTACCAGTTGCCGGTGCATTTTCCACCCTAGGCTTATACTCGAGTCAATAAGTCTTCCCAGTTTTTTGTGGCAAAACTAGGTGCCTCGGCTTATATTCGAGTACATATGGTAATAATCCTAGCGTATATGAACTTTTGATTTTGCAGAAAGTAATAAAAATGCCTTTAAAAAATTCTCTAATTTTTCTGGCATTTGGCAAATATAAATAATTCTGGTAATCGTAATCAACCTAAAACAGGTAAGGTTTATTCTGATTTCATGTCAGATAGCGAGAAAAACATGCATATGCGTCTGTTTATATAGTGTATGTAAGCTTCTGGTTTCAAACAGTGTATATCTTCCTGGCCTAGACTGTAGAGAAGATGAACATGCAGCTTTGTACATGGCAAAATCAACACCCCTCCCAAAAAAAATTATTAAATTAAGGCTAAACACAAAATTATTACAAGATAAATACATCCCACCAAATTGTATTTTTTTTACAGAGAAGCTAGGTATATGACCCGGTAAAAGCTGGTTGAATAGTCACTAGTCATCAGAAGCATATCTAGTTTGCCATTGTGAAAATGGCCCTACAGAAAAAAAAAGTCATTACAAAGGAAATGAATAACACCAGTTAATTATTTACTATTGGCCGTATTGTTGCTTCTTGCGCAGTGTTGACAGGTTGTGTAGAAAAATTAAAGCATCGATCTCCATTAACTCAACTAACTTTATTTTGTAAAATGGTTTCCTTTGCTCAATTCCTGTAATTCTTTGTTTTGGAAAACTACAGCGGCAAATAACATTAGTAGTCTCAGCAAACACAGGCAGTGCTGGGCTTATACTGCACGTCGACTGCCCATGATATTACTTAGGCGCCAATATTGTAAAACTGCCGCTATAACTTAGAAATATAGAGAAAAAAATGATGGATCCGGCGCACGTGCATTTCTCTAAAGAACGCCAATGATGCAGGCGAAATTATTTAAAAGTTATCCGATTTTAAAAAACATGCGGAGGAGTTATCCTTCGCACGATTAAAAAACAACAGATAAAAACCTAATGCGTTTCGCGCTACACAAAGCACTTCATCAGAGACAATATTGATAACTCCTCCGCATGTTTTTTTAAAATAAATCGGATAATTTTTAAATAATTTCGCCTGCATCATTGGCGTTCTTTAGAGAAATACACGTGCGCCGGATCCATCATTTTTTTTCTATATTTCTATACTGCGCTCAGTAAGGATTCACCCGCTGAAGGAACCAGGATCCAAGGTAGCCGTGTTAAGGGCCACGGACATAAGAGCCCTGTATACGCTTATGAATGTTGTGCTTCTAAAATAGGTGCACAATTTCGCCAGGTGAGCATTAGTACTCTATTTAATACTGTGTCACCTTAATTTACCACACTATTTGTGCGCCCCCTTGTTTTTTTCTTTTTCTCTTTACCGATATAACTTGATGTGGGATCAATGTCTTACTTTTTATTTCTACCCATTAGACAGCAATAAAGCACAAGTGTTCCAATCAAGCACTGTGTTCACACTTCTGTTGTGGCTTTTGTGCTTTTAGGAGGCTGTCTCTTTAAGGGTATGTTCACGCGGCATAATTGCGGGGCGTACAGTACACCCCGCAATTACCCCGGGTGTATGGGAGTCGCGCTAGTACATGCTTACTCCAGCGACACGGTCCCCATTCGCACCCACATGTTCTGCCCGAAAACCAGGCATAAGAATTTACATGCTCTAAGTTTTTCAAACTGGCGGCAGTGTAAAAAAAAAAATGTCCGGCGGAAAATCCATGCAGTCGGGGCTGGTGCACGGATTTTGCATTAAAGTCTATGGGAGAGCAGTGCATGTGGCTTTTCAGACGGTTTGTAAAACCGCAAACCATCTGAGAAACCAACAAATAACCTATGCTGTTGGGACAAGCCCTAACATACTGTACATTAAAGATGGAGGTCCTCCCTCAGGACCCCTCTAAAAGCCAAAGCAGAGAGCCATTTAAGGGGACCCTTTGCTACCATCCCAAAAACTTCTTGTTTCACATGGCGCCGCAGCCTGCGAGTCAGGCTGCAGGCGCATTCGCAACCCTGTGTATGCCCCGACACCGGGGGCAAGTGGCGCCGCGGTCCGTGTATCAGGCTGCGGGCGCACTTGCTCCCCAACACACCTATACTCACCCAGCCGCGCTCCTGTCTGTCCGCATCCTCCTGCTGGTCGGTGTGCACGTTCCCCAGCTATTTGAAGCTTAAAGGGCCAGCGCACTGGTAATTGGCTAATTGCGTTCCTTTGCCTCGTTCCGGATTTCCGTGTACCGAACCTTTGGCTTCCGTTTACCAACCTTGAACCTTCGCCACCTGTCCTGACCTGTCTGCCTGGCCCCAACTACGAGTTTGCCCGACAACTTGGTACCATGCTGCACCTCGGCTGCCTCCGCAAGCACGTCACGTCAGGCGTAGCGACCTAGTGGAATCCCGCCGCAGCAAGTCCATCCCGCTTTGTGGCGGGCTCAGGTGAACACTGGGACCCACTTATACTCCGCTCCCTGGGGTGGCCTGTACCACCGTTTGCGGCGGTCCAGTGGATCCACTAGCCGTTCATCCGTTACACTACTGTTGACATAGAGGTGTCCCTTTTGCCATTGAAGGGGTTTTGCCACAAAGTATTGATGTGGAAAGCTTGCAAATTAAATAATAAACATTTTCACCATTCATCATTATTTAAAACTCTGTACCATTTCTGTTTTAGCTGCTCCCTTAGTAATACATAGTGAACAGCTCATCTCCGAGGGATATGACCAGTAACAAGAGCTCCTCAATCCTGGACACAAATGCTCAGACATCACCTCTCCTCTTGGGCAGCTACTTTCAGTCTCTTTCTTGCTCAGTAATCATACACACTCACTGCTGAGCGAGTGTTCAACCCCATGTGCTGTCATTCTACTCCTGTCCCCTATACTCTTTAGTAATTAGTCAATTGGTGCACATAAATCAAAAGAAAAAAAGAAACCTCAATCAGGTATGTGCATTGAGGAAAAAAAAAAACAATTACAATTAGTTCCTGCAGGGAGTTGAACCTAGAACTCCTTTGCTGAAAGGTCGAAGTGCTAACCACTCAGCTACATTGTAGCTACTTACATCTCTTTACATAAACAGACCTTTGTTTGACCAGAGTGAGTACACTGTGTGAAAAGGTATGGTGATGTCAGGCCTTCTGGGTCACATCACATGCAGTTCAAACAAATCATATACGCCCCCTTTTGAGTAAACTGAAATCTGAAGCTGGATAAACCATGCATGAAATGCGTTTGTGGCAAAACTCCATTGAGTAGAACACTTCAAAGAACTTAAGTTCTCATCTTTGGAGTGCGCAGCAAGAGAGGAGTCCACAATATTCACGAGTGGCTGATTGCCCTGACCGTCCAACACGGATTACTGTGAATAGTTAGAAACCTGTAAAACAGTGGTGTGTTGCCAGAGCAAAGGGCCGCTCACGGATATCATGGACCTATCTTTGCTACTGCTGGCTGAACGTTGCAGAGATGAGAATTAAGTCTCTCAGAAACACCAGAGGTATTCCCACCATAGACTTTGATACCATATCAATAGGACATGACATCAAAGCCTGACAGATGCACCTCTGGGACCCACGCCTATCTCTGAAATGGAACCTCAGAATGGAGACCCTTGCGTGCTTGCACACCACTCTGCCTTCCGTTGTATGGGAGTACAGGTGAGCGGTTTGTTTGGTTGTTCTTGAACTGAATAGAGAATTGTGCTCGAGCGCGACAGGCTCTCCATTCTGAGCACACACCTTCAGAAGCCCATTCCCAAGATAGGTGTGGATCTCAGAAGTGTGACTCGCACCTACTAGATATTGGTGGGGACACCCCTTTAATGGCGTAAGGGACACTGCGGTAATCAGCGGTCTTCGTGACAAGACAGGTTCCATTTCCATCAGCGCTGGCTTGTCCATGCATTTACTTGAATAGACACCATGTTGGACTAGGTTTTCCCTGAAACACCTGATTTAGGAGAAGTGAATGGCTGGCCTAATCCCCGATGGTAACTTTGTTCATCATTTGATCCCTTAGCTGTAATCATTTAAAGGGGATTTGCCACCAGACCAAGTACTGACCTCCGTTCAGTATGAGAGCAAGATGCCAACAAATCATGCTGAGTAATGAAGCTGCAGTGGAGAGAGGGAGAGGGGAGGGGGGAGTGAGGAATCCAAAGGGAGCGTCTCAAAACTTAAGTGAAATAATAAACAGTACAACAGTGGATTCAATACAGCAAGACACAGAGCCTCAGACGCACTGTCAGGAGAAACCTTATCTGCTAAGCAGCTTATGTAATGTAAAAAAATCACGCAGCAAGAGACAGAGCTGCACACAGACACACACAGCCAGAGCACAGAGCCTGCATAACGGATCCTGTGACATGTTCACTCAAATAATCAAACTATAACTTGTGAATTCTGTATACAAAAGAGAACACCTATTCTAAACAGCAGATTGAAAGCTTCTTCATCAGATAAAGCAGGGATCTAATAACACTACAGCTAGTTATTCTGTATACAAAAGAAAACATATTGCTACCCGGTGCCTTAAAAGACCATTCATTCTGCCTGTCATCAGATAAGAAGTGATTCACGCAAGCTCGGCCTTTCAGCTCCTGGGTCCTGACTAGGGGAAGCTTTGTGGTAACCAAGGGGGGTTGAGAAATGCTGTAGCTCTCAGAGTTTTCACTTTTTTTAATCACATATATTTAGAAAAGTGATTAAATACCCATTTTGGAGGTTCCCACGTCAACATTACATGGTGGCAAAACCCCTTTAAGGAAAGAATATGACAGACCTGTGTCCAATCAGATTAAAAAGGACCAATGGAGCTAGGAAAACCAAGAAAGTGTTGGCACAGGAGAGACAAGGGATGGGTAAGGTGATTATTATCTATGTTCACACGGCTTATTTTGGGACGTATCTCGCCCCATATTTAGCGAAATACGGGGCGAGATACGTCCCAGTCATTACGGTAATCCACAGTTCTCAAAGAGAACTATGGATTACGCCTCCTCTCCTCGCTCGCACAATACGCTGAGCGGGGAGAGAAGTTACATGTCAATTGTTCACGGCGCATACGCGCTGAGAATAATGAATGTCTATGGGGCCGGCGGGCTGCCGCCCCCATACACACGGCGTAATTGCAGGCGAAATACGCAATTAAGGCTATGTTCACACGGCTTAATCATTTGGCCATTTTTTTATGAGTCAGCAGTGTGTAAAAAATTTAACATGGGTTATCTTTTACGTCTAAATGAGGTATTGTGAGAACCCGTTCACTTTTAGTGCACTGTAATTTGCTGGCTTAGTTTCCATATAGGTTCACTGTAATCTATGGAACCGACAGAGATAGCTAAGCACTCATCGATGCAAGTGTGGAGAAAAGGCCAGATTTTCAAGTCCGATTCTACAAAATACCACCTGTAGAAGAAAATGATGCAACGGTAAAGCCTTTGTCCCTTCACATAGAATATGCCATCAATGTCATATGGGTGCAGGTCCCACATCAGAGACTTGCACCGATCTCCAGAAAGGGTCCCTGTTCTGAATGGAGAAGTGGTCACTCTTGTGAATGGGAGGTCCATTGCATTCAGAAGTTGCATTCAGCTGTACTCTGAACTCCCACTGATATAAAAGCTGAGTGACGGCAGAACACTTCTTGGTTTGGAATGGGGAAATTCAGAGGCCCGTTCTGGAAAAAGGTGTAGGTCCCAGAGACCTGATCTGCACCTCTCTGCCACTGATATCTTATCCTACAGACAAGTCTGTGATGAAACAACCAATTTAATGCAGGCCATAACAGAAAGAAGTCAGAACACACCAAGCACTGCAACTTGCTATGTATGGGGCAGTGTAGCAAAAGACCAATCAGAATTCCATGCCGAGTCCAACACCAAAAGCTCTTACAGTGGAAATGTGAGCACTGAAGTGGACCATGGAGCAATGAAAGTGGTTCACTTGGTATCTTTTATCATGTGGAGGACCAGGCGAGTATACCGGATATAATTTATCCGGAGAAGAGATGGCACCAGGATAAGCTATGGGAAGGAGAGAAGCCAGCAAAAGTAGCGTAGTAATCTAAAAATTTTGATGGGAAAATTTGGATTCAGCCATTTATGTGGATGGTACATTGACATGTACCACCTACCCAAACATTGCTGCAAAAATTGTTCAGGAATTGACCATAGAACATGACAAAATATTCAAGGTGTTGACTTGGCCTCCAAACTCCACAGATCTTAATCCAATTGAGAATCCATGGGGCGTGTTTGAATTAAGTCAGATCCATGGAGGCCACATCTCACATCCTACAATATCTGCTGGTAACATCTTGGTGCTAAGACAACAGGACATCTTCACAGTTCTTAGGCTATGTTCACACGGCTTAATCGCAGGACGTATTTCGCCCCGCAATTACGCCATGTGGACGGCAGCCCTCTGGCACCATAGACATTCATTATCCTCGGCGCGTATACGCCGTGAATAAATGATGTCACTCCTCTCCCCGCTCGGCATATTGTCCGAGCGGGGAGAGGAGACGTAATCCAATCCGCAGTACGGAGCGAATTACGGGCTGCAATACGTCCCAGAATAAGCCGTGTGAACATAGCCTTATGGAGTCCATGCTTCGGCAGGTCAGAACCATTTTGGTGGCAGTAAGGGGGCCTATATAATATAATGCAGCTGTTTTTTATCATAACATGCTTAATGCCTACATTTTAAACTGTTCACACTTTTTTAGCTATCAAACCCTAACTTCTATTTCTACTTTTAAAAAGCTGGGTGTTGAGTTGGGTAAAGAATTTTATACTTCATTATATATATTATTGCCAAGTGTCTTTTAGCAGGTTAGAAAAAAACAACAATTACTAATTTGATAACCCTTGGTTAGGAAATGCTGTCACAAAGGCAATCCACATACCTGCTATAGGGCCCGTTTAACTTTTTTTTTTTTTTTAACTTTTAATAGCGTTAACCTCGGGATTCTCACTGTCCACAGGCATCATATCACGAAAGGCAGGCAAAAAAAATCTAGTCCTGCCACTCTTACATAGTTGTAAGGCTGAAAAAAGACAGACGTCTATTCACTTCAGCCTATTGTCCTGTAGTGTTGATCCAGAGGAAGGCAAAAACCCCCATGAGAAGCCAATTGTCCTCATTTTAGGGAAATCCCTTCAGAATAAATCCCTGGATCAACAGCCATTCTCCAGAATCCTAATCCCTATAACTTGTTATATTATTACATCCAGAAATGTATTCAGACCCTTCTCGAACTCTGTTAGTGAATTCACCATGACAAGTTCCTCTGGCAGAGAGTGTCACTGCTCTTACAGTAAAGAATCCCTTTCTATGTTTTTTGTAGAAACCTTCTTTTCTCAAGACGTAGAGGATGCCCCCTTGTTCTAGATACAGTCCTGGGTATAAATAAATCTTTAGCGAGATCTCTATATTGGCCCTTAATATATTTAAACATATTTATTATATCCCCCCGAAGCCGTCTTTTCTCTAAACTAAATAACCCTAATCTTGCTAATCTTTCTGGGTATTACAGTCCACCCAGTCCTTTTACTATTCTTGTTTCTCGCCTTTGAACCTATTCAAGCCCTACAATGTCTTTCCTGTGCACTGGTGCCCAAAACTGTATATGATATTCTGTGTGTGGTCTCACCAGTGACTTGTATGATGGGAGAATAATTTTCTCATCGTCTACCTCTATGCCCCTTTTAATACACCCCATAATCCTATGTGCCTTGGCAGCTGCTACACTCAAGTGTACTGACCACTAGACGTCCCCAGTCCATCACCATGTCAAAATTTCCCAGCGTTTTTATGTTTAATAAGTCAACATGGAATGGATTTTTCCTCCCCATGTGAATAACCTTGTATTTATTTGTGTTAAACCTCATCTGCCACTTCTCCGCCCAGTCCTCCAACTTATCCAGATCCCTTTGTAATAAAACATTATCCTATATTGTGTTGATTACTTTACAGAGCTTAGAATCATCTGCAAAGATTGATATTCTACTATGCAATCCATGTGTAAGGTCATTAATGAATATATTAAAGAGAATAGGGCCCAATACGGAGCCCTGTGGTACCCCACTAGTAACGGGGATCCAGTCCGAGTATGCACCATTAATCACCACCCTTTGTTTTCTATCAGTGAGCCAGTTACTTACCCACTTGCAAACATTTCCCCAAGCCCAAGCATTCTAATTTTACTTACCAATCTTTTATGTGGCACAGTATCAAATGCTTTAGAAAAATCCAGCTATATGACATCCAATGCTTCCCCCGATCCAGTCTAGAGCGAACCTCCTCATAGAAGCTGATGAGATTAGTCTGACAGGACCGATCCTTCATAAACCCATGTTGGAACGGTGTTACACATTTATTTTCAGTGAAATAGTCCAGGATAGCATCTCTTAGAAAACCTTCAAACAATTTACCTTCAACAGAGGTCACCAGCCTATAGTTTTCAGGATCACTTTTTGACCCATTTTTTTATAGTGGCACCACATTTTCTATGTGCCAATCCTTTGGGACAAACCTTCTTTCAGGAGATTAGGAAGTGGGTGGATGCGAGTTTGACTCTCCCATTGAGGAATAGTTTACAGAGATCACCATATAAACATTAAGCAGACAGTCAAAGGAAATTTGTACGTGTTCGGCATTGGTAAAATTCGTCTCTCAACACGGTTTGTTCAGCCTGAGAATAGTACATGAATCGCTAATCAAAGGCAATAAATAAATCAGCCACATTCAATGGAAAGTCCAATATACTGAATAAAACTATATTCATGTGATCAATACGTGCTACACTCTGATAGGCACGCTCATACTCATTGCTGTCAAATCATGTGGCTTTTAAGTGAGAGGGTTTAGCTCAGTAGGTGGTAGCAGTGAGTTAAGCATCTGGGGCGTGTTGGATGTATATAGGGGTCTGAGTTACGTTCCAGTTGCAGCTGGAGTACAGTGTAAATGCAAGTTTAAGTGGAAATCAATTATCCACTTGCAATCGTACCCATATCACATGCATGGTAAGTGTGTACCTGAAAAAATGTAAACCATTAAGCACCAGGCTGAAAAGGTGTAATGACCTGCTAAATAATTCAGTTTTTGCTTCTCTGTATTACAGCAGTCATTACTTTATTTCTTCATCAGTTTTTTACTAGGTAGTTGTCCCCCTATTGGATGGGTGTGTGAGCAATTGTTCATTAGTGAGCTGCAACTGTTCTATTTCTCCCATATAGAACTGGGGCTTATATTGCCTCTTACAGGAATAAAATTTTAATTTTTTTTTTGTGACGAATCAACCACATGTGGGACACAATTGTGAAGTGAAACGAAATTTATTGGAATTTTTAAACTTGTGTAAAAAATAAAAAACTGAAAAGTGGGGCGTGCAATATCATTCGGCCCCCTTAAGTTAATACTTTGCAGCGCCACCTTTTGCTGCGATTACAGCTGCAGGTTGCTTGGGGTATGTCTCTATCAGTTTTGCACATCGAGAGACTGAAATTCTTGCCCATTCTTCCTTGGAAAACAGCTGGAGCTCAGTGAGGTTGGATGGAGAGCGTTTGTGAATAGCTGGAGCTCAGTGAGGTTGGATGGAGAGCGTTTGTGAACAGCTGGGTCAGTGAGGTTGGATGGAGAGCTTTGTACAGCTGGAGCTCAGTGAGGTTGGATGGAGAGCGTTTGTGAACAGCTGGAGCTCAGTGAGGTTGGATGGAGAGCGTTTGTGAACAGCAGTTTTCAGCTCTTTCCACAGATTCTCGATTGGATTCCGGTCTGGACTTTGACTTGGCCATTCTAACACTTGGATACGTTTATTTGGGAACCTTCCATTGTAGATTTTGCTTTATGTTTGGGATCATTGTCTTGTTGGAAGATAAATCTCCGTCCCAGTCTCAGGTCTTTTGCAGATTCCAACAGGTTTTCTTCCAGAATGGTCCTGTATTTGGCTCCATCCATCTCCTATCAATTTTAATCATCTTCCCTGTCCCTGCTGAAGAAAAGCCCAAACCATGATGCTGCCACCACCATGGATATCTTTGAGAAATGGCTTTCTTCTTGCCACTCTTCCATAAAGGCCAGATTTGTGCAATGTACGACTGATTGTTGTCCTAAGGACAGACTCTCCCATCTCAGCTGTAGATCTCTGCAGTTCATCCATAGTGATCATGGGCCTCTTGGCTGCATCTCTGATCAGTCTTCTCCTTGTTTGAGATGAAAGTTTAGGGGGATTGCCGGGTCTTGGTAGATTTGCAGTGGTCTGATACTCCTTCCATTTCAATATGATCGCTTGCACAGTGCTCCTTGGGATGTTTAAAGTTTGGGAAATCATTTTGTATCCAAATCCGGCTTTAGGCCTCTCCACAACAGTATCACGGACCTGCCTGGTGTGTTCCTTGGTCCCTCTGCGCTTTAAACAGAACCCTGAGACTATCACAGAGCAGGTGCATTTATACGGAGATTTGATTACACACAGGTGGATTATATTTATCATCATCAGTCACTTAGGACAACATTGGATCATTCAGAGATCCTCACTGAACTTCTGGAGTGAGTTTGCTGCACTGAAGGTAAAGGGGCCAAATAATACTGCACGCCCCACTTTTCTGTTTTTTATTTTTTACAAAAAAGTTTAAAATATCCAATATATTTAATTCCACTTCACACTTGTGTCCCACTTGTTGATGATTCTTCACCAAAAAATAAAAATTTTATATCTTTATGTTTGAAGCCTGAATGTGTCAAAAGGTTGAAAAGTTCAAGGAGGCCGAATACTTTCGCAAGGCACTGTATTTGGCATTGCCGGAATTGAATCAACCATAAAAAAAAACGTGGCGCAAGTACGTTTTTTTCACATTTTGACCCACTTAGAATTTTTGTGCGGTTTCCCATTATATTCTATTATACAGTCAATAACATCATTAGAAAGTACATCTTGTACACAAAATAAAAACCCTCTTAAGTTTATGTAGCTGGCAAAAGTAAAAAAAAGTTATGGCTCTGGAAGGCGGGGAGGGAAAAACATGTCAACCAAAAACAAAAATGGTTTAAGAAGAGATTACAAGTCAGCAATGTTGTTCTCTAAGAGAACCCTGTTGAAAACTACAAGCTGGACAGAATTATGGGACAGTTCTGTAACTACTTTATTAATATCACAATGGTAAGATACCAGTAAGGGAGGGCAGGTTGAGAATCATTTTTCTAGTTCATCATATAAAAGTTCTCCCCCCGCTAGATCAAGCTAGACTGCTAAAGTGCTTTCCTCTGCAAAATTTGTAACAGAATGCTTTCATAGGTGATTCCACTATTGGAATGGCACAATACAGGGTTCTTGCCAGGTCATATCAGAAATTTTAATAAAATCTCCATCTTGCTCTTCCATTAGTTTCTTCCGGATGTTACAAAACATCAAATGCATCTATTTGCATGAAAGTGTTGAATTTAAAGCACTAGATACTAAAAAGCAATGACTAGCAACAACAAAACTAATTTAGAAGACTTTAGAAAGTGGATCTAATTACATCGCACGACCATCAGTCCAGAACATGGTTTAAAAATGCTTTAAAAAGAAAAAGATAATTCCAGCCATGTGACGACAGTACAAAAATCTATGTCTATCATTTTTCATGTTCACACACTTATTTATATATATTTTGTTAGTCAAAGATTTTTTGATGTTACAAAACAAAGAAATTTCCCAGCAAAGAAAAACCCTGCCCCTGAAAGGGGTTGTCTCACTACGAAGATCGTCGCTTAAAATGAGGGGACCAAAAATCTAAGCATGTTCGTCCTTGGTTACCATTAGCAAAGTGCTATGGTTAAAGAGAATAGGCTGCTTCATTTATGATTAACAACGGTGTTGGAGCCCAGGTCGGGTTACGCCCAGCTAAAGCATTACCAGCTGTCGGTTGAGAGGTATGTCCCACCCAGGTTGCAGACGGGAACGTGCAAAGATGTACGTAGAAGGAGCGGCACGGACGAGAGATGTACGTAGAAGGAGCGGCACGGACGAGAGATGTGCGTACAAGGAGCGGCACGGACGAGAGATGTGCGTACAAGGAGCGGCACGGACGAGAGATGTACGTAGAAGCAGAAACAGCACGGACGAGAGATGTACGTAGAAGCAGAAACAGCACGGACGAGAGATGTACGTAGAAGCAGCGGCACGGACGAGAGATGTACGTAGAAGGAGCGGCACGGACGAGAGATGTACGTAGATCGAGCGGCACGGACGAGAGATGTACGTAGAAGGAGCGGCACGGACGAGAGATGTACGTAGAAGCAGGAGCACGGACGAGAGATGTATGTAGAAGGAGCGGCACGGACGAGAGATGTACGTAGAAGCAGTGGCACGGACGAGAGATGTACGTAGCAGGAGCGGCACGGACGAGAGATGTACGTAGAAGGAGCGGCACGGCCGAGAGATGTACGTAGAAGGAGCGGCACGGACGAGAGATGTTCGTAGAAGCAGCAGCACGGACGAGAGAGGTAGGTAGAAGCAGGAGCGGCGCGGACGAGAGATGTACGTAGAAGCAGGAGCGGCGCGGACGAGAGATGTACGTAGAAGCAGGAGCGGCGCGGACGAGAGATGTACGTAGAAGCAGGAGCGGCGCGGACGAGAGATGTACGTAGAAGCAGGAGCGGCGCGGACGAGAGATGTACGTAGAAGCAGGAGCGGCGCGACGAAGAATGTACGTAGAAGCGAGGGCACGGACAGAGATGTACGAAAAAAAAGGAGTGGCACGGACGAGAGATGTACGTAGAAGTAGGAGAAACGGACGAGAGATGTATGTAGAAGGAGCAGCACGGACGAGAGATGTATGTAGAAGCAGCAGCACGGACGAGAGATGTACGTAGAAGCAGCAGCACGGACGAGAGATGTATGTAGAAGCAGCAGCACGGACGAGAGATGTATGTAGAAGCAGCAGCACGGACGAGAGATGTATGTAGAAGGAGCAGCACGGACGAGAGATGTATGTAGAAGGAGCAGCACGGACGAGAGATGTATGTAGAAGGAGCAGCACGGACGAGAGATGTATGTAGAAGGAGCAGCACAGAGATGTATGTAGAAGGAGCAGCACGGACGAGAGATGTATGTAGAAGGAGCAGCACGGACGAGAGATGTATGTAGAAGCAGCAGCACGGACGAGAGATGTACGTAGAAGCAGGTGCACGGACGAGAGATGAACATAGAAGCAGGAGCACGGACGAGAGATGTACGTAGAAGGAGTGGCACGGACGAGAGATGTACGTGGGAAAGCGGAGCACGGACGAGAGATGTACGTAGAAGCAGGAGTACGGACAAGAGATGTACGTAGAAGCAGGAGCACGGACGAGAGATGTATGTAGAAGGAGCAGCACGGACGAGAGATGTATGTAGAAGGAGCAGCACGGACGAGAGATGTATGTAGAAGGAGCAGCACGGACGAGAGATGTATGTAGAAGCAGCAGCACGGACGAGAGATGTATGTAGAAGGAGCAGCACGGACGAGAGATGTATGTAGAAGGAGCAGCACGGACGAGAGATGTATGTAGAAGCAGCAGCACGGACGAGAGATGTATGTAGAAGCAGAAGCACGGACGAGAGATGTACGTAGAAGCAGAAGCACGGACGAGAGATGTACGTAGAAGCAGGAGCACGGACGAGAGATGTACGTAGAAGCAGGAGCGGCACGGACGAGAGATGTACGTAGAAGCAGGAGCACGGACGAGAGATGTACGTAGAAGGAGTGGCACGGACGAGAGATGTACGTAGAAGCAGGAGCACGGACGAGAGATGTACGTAGAAGCAGCAGCACGGACGAGAGATGTACGTAGAAGCAGGAGTACGGACAAGAGATGTACGTAGAAGCAGGAGCACGGACGAGAGATGTACGTAGAAGCAGGAGCACGGACGAGAGATGTACGTAGAAGCAGGAGCACGGACGAGAGATGTCGTAAAAGGGCAGGAGCACGGAGAGAGATGTCCCGTAGAAGCAGGAAGTACGGAAAAAAGAGATGTACGTAGAGCAGGAGCCGGACGAAGAGATGTACGTAGAAGGAGTGGCGCGGACGAGAGATGTACGTAGAAGGAGCAGCACGGACGAGAGATGTATGTAGAAGGAGCAGCACGGACGAGAGATGTATGTAGAAGCAGCAGCACGGACGAGAGATGTATGTAGAAGGAGCAGCACGGACGAGAGATGTATGTAGAAGGAGCAGCACGGACGAGAGATGTATGTAAAAAAGCAGAAACGGCACGGACGAGAGATGTACGTAGAAGCAGAAACGGCACGGACGAGAGATGTACGTAGAAGCAGAAACGGCACGGACGAGAGATGTACGTAGAAGAAAGAGCACGGACGAGAGATTACGTAGAAGCAGGAGCCGGGGACGAAGAGATGAAACGTAGACAGGAGGGCAGGACGAGAGATGTACGTAGAAGGAGCGGCACGGACGAGAGATGTACATAGAAGCAGGAGCACGGACGAGAGATGTACGTAGAAGCAGGAGCACGGACAAGAGATGTACGTAGAAGCAGGAGCACGGACAAGAGATGTACGTAGAAGCAGGAGCACGGACGAGAGATGTACGTAGAAGCAGCAGAATGGACGAGATGTATGTAGAAGCAGCAGCACGAGAGAAAAAAGGAGAGAGATCTCATGTTTAGTCCCATGTCAAACAGAAAGAGGCAACAAAGACCGTCTTACTGCTAGACAGTTTTCATACATACAGTTCAGTTCCATATTTATCTATTCAATGAGTGCGCCATTACACACCGAAGTACGTCCCGCAAATACATTGTGTGAACATACCCTTACTCAACAAAAGACCTGGGCATTGTACGGCCCGTGGGCCACATCCGGCCCTCCAGCTAGCTTTGACCAGCCCGCGTGAGATTACACGCAACCCAGTAGTCCCCGGCATCGCCGACCGTTAAGGTCCCAAGTTGATACTGGTCGCTAAGCTATCAGCTTATGCTGTGCTTGTGCTGTTAGAAAATTGGGGACCACCAGATTCCCCTCCTCTTTGCCCCTCTGAAGAATTTCCAGATGAGTGTGTGCGGGCTGGTCCTTTCAAATCAGTCTTCTAAATATCTGGCTAATCCTAAAAAGTATCCAAGAGAAATGCAAAATTGGGGAGTTTTGTAATATTAGTTAGGGCATTATTATTATTTTTTAGAGAAACATTGATGCCAGGGCGCTGTATCTTCAATGGGGAGAGGTCACATACATAACATATGTCAAACAAGTAATATGGTGATGACAAATGACTAACAACTGGTACAAAGGGGGAGAGGACCCTGCCCGCGAAGGCTTACAATCTGCGGGAAAGAGGAAAAAGACAGGAGGTCAGGGGCAGACATGTTGGTGGGGGGTTATTGTAAGTTATAGGTTATCCTGAAGAGGTGGGTTGGCAGGTTGCTTTTGAATCTAGTAAAAGTGGACAAGAGACTGATGTGTTGGGGAAGGGAGTTCCAGAGTGTGGGGGAAGCACGAGAAAAGTCTCAGAAATCATTGTGTGAAGAGCTGACACAGGTAAAGCAGAGAAGAAGGTCCTGTGAGGAGCAGAGATTGCGTGAGGGGAGGTATCTAGAGACTAAGGTAGAGATGTATGGAGGGGAGAGGTTATGGAGATCCATCCAGATCATTTTAATAGATTCGATTTCCCCACTATCGAGAGGGGTAGTTTCCCCGATGTATCAAATTTGGTTTGAAATTTTGTCAGAAGTGGCAAAAGTTTCATATATTGCTGGGGTGTTGGTGAAACAGTTATTCCCAAATATTTAAATTCCGTAACAATATTAAAGCCCGATTTCTCAAGGGTCGTTCTATTGCCCCCATCCTCCAACTGCATCAGACTAGACTTGGACCAGTTGATAACAAGTCCTGAGTATTTCCCATATATGTCAATAATTTCCATGGCCCTTGGTAAGGATGTCGTCAGCATATAGTGCTATGTTCGCCTGTATTTCTCCTTAATTAAACCCCCACCACACCCCACTCGCTCCTAAGCGGAACAGCAAACAACTTAATGGCCAAGGCAGAAAGTAGTGAAGACAATGGACACCTTTGCCTCGCATGTTCACATACTTTAGAGAATGCAGAGACATTTATGACAAAACAGTATTTTTTTTCCTTTTTACTGTCAATCCAAGAGCTCTAACTTTTTACTTTGACATT
This sequence comes from Phyllomedusa bahiana, assembly GCA_025379985.1. NCBI lineage: Eukaryota > Metazoa > Chordata > Amphibia > Anura > Hylidae > Phyllomedusa > Phyllomedusa bahiana. The sequence continues at coordinate 3,760 of JAODAL010003859.1, read as the reverse complement.
GCTGTGTGATGCCTCGCTTATGGCAGTATCAAGTATTGTGGGGTGCATGTAACTTACTGGGAGCCATACGTTTTATATGGATTAAAGATTGTGATATGAAATGTTTACTTGGGGCTGGAGAATACAGATTTGGCTATTTAACATGTGCTAGTTTTGCCTTGAGTCTGATGAGGCCTTCTCCATAACCACCAACAGGATATAGATGGACTGCCTGAATTTAATTTATAACATGGGAGGTAAACATCAAACATGATACTGTATTTGCCTATATGGACTCTGAAGCTGCCTGTGGCTCTGTGAAATAGCATGGCCAGACAACCCTTTTAAAAGGGTTGTCTCACTACATTGATTCATCTTACCTCAGTCCTGTTTACTTGATTTCACTTTGAATTCAGGGGCGTGTTTACTGGCTTCTATTAGGCTGCAGTAGAAGCCAGGTCTGTAGCTATAGCAATCAGTGCTGGCAGCCTATCATGAGAGAGTAAACAGGTCTGTAGCTATAGTGACCCGAGAAGCTGATGCAGCCCATACAAGAGGGGATCTCTCAGAATAGGTAGGATACTGTTAATGGACAGATATTGCAAAGTGACTTGTTTTTGCAAGATCTTTAACATAAAAAGCAATCGTTGTAGTGAGACAACCCCTTTAAAATATCATATACAGCCCTATAGTGTCTGCCACACGATGCTCACCATAAAAAAGTGGCAGAAACATAGCGCCCACCTTAATAGTGTCCATCGCAACAGTGCCTTCAATTTAATGCAACTGTCAAAAACATTCCTACCTGCAGTATAAGGCCAAAAACAAAGCAGGTTTGTGTCCCGATGGCTGGGACACAAGGTGCTGCATATAGCCCCTGTCCACATGTCATGCACCCCTTGCATGGATGGATATCCATGTATTATATGTATATAATATACATGTGTGTGTATTGTATACATATATAACCACACAAACGTATCACCACATATACATTTCTACGTTTTACAATCAACACAGTAGAACTATCTGTTCACTTTGCAGAAACATCTCTTGGTTCCAGCTCGGCTGGGTTCTTTCCCTATCCTAAATGAGCCATGTTGGCGCAGGCTTTGTTACAGCAGTAATTGGGTCAGCTTTCCTACCACAGCCCAGCTTGAACATATGACTGCACAGCATCAACCTACTTCAAGGCTCCTAATAAATAATACATAGAATCAAGTGGAGAGCAAAGAGCAGCACATATCCTGTGCACATTTACAGACAGGGCCATATTTACCAAGCAGTGCTTAAAACGTACAATACACCCCAAGCTTGCACAGAAAGGGGTCACTCCCACATTTGTGGTCAAGCGGTAGAGACACCCACAAGGCCGTCTGTAGAATTCAGAAAACAAATATTTCTGCGGAGCCGATTTTTCATATCACGGTTATTTTGGCTGTGGAAAAAAATATTGCTATAAAAATAATAAAAATCTGAAACATTACATTATAAATTACCTAAAGAGCCTCAGAAAGAACTAAAGCAACATGTCTGTACTTAGAAGCAGTTATACAGTAGTCCCTCAATATTAATTCATTCTGAGACGACCATCGTATGTTGAAACCATAACTCTATGGTAAACTGTTAATTGGTTTCAAGGGCCCCAAAAATGTCTCCAACATGATGCAAAATGACGGTTAAAGAAAGTTAAACAGATAACAAATACAGAAAATACAGAAAACATTCGGAAATCAACTCTGTTTTGAAGATTGTAGCTTCTTTGGGTCATGTACTTTATACAGAATGTACCAGAAAATACAAAAATGGTGTCTAAAGGAGTCGCTCCTCCAAGCACATGTAAAGAGCAGTACAGGACATGTAGTACCGCAATGTACTGTAGATGGGTTACGTGACCGCCAATCACTGCATGACCCTCACTTATACATGTAAGAGCAGTACAGTACATGTAGCACCGCACTGTAGAGAGGCTCTACTAAACCGCCAATCACTGCATGTACCTCATGTACCTCACTAATACATGTAAGAGCAGTACAGGACATGTAGTACTGCACTGTACTGAACGGAGGATCTATTAGACTGCCAATCACTGCATGTACCTCACTAATACATGTAAGAGCAGAACAGGACATGTAGTATCGCACTGTATTGTAGAGGCGTTACTAGACCTCCTATCACTGCATGCACCTCAGTTATACATGTACAGAGCAGTACAGAACATTTAGTACCGCACTGTACAGGGTGCTACTAGACCGCCAATCATTGCATGCACTTCACTAATACAGAAGTTTTACAAGCAACATGTGCATGATAATTGGTTACTAGTGTTGAGCGATTACGTTGGCCATCGACATCGGTCGATAGACAGCCATCATCGACAAGATAGTCGATAGTCGGTAGTCGATTGTGAGCGATGACCATTAAGGTCTATGGGAGGAGCAAACAAAACCTTCATTCTTACACCCAAACAGGGCTGGAGAAGCTGAAATTAACATCCACAACAGTCAAATGGATACCTGCTACATCTTAGGCAACACACTTAGGTTATAAAAGCCACAGAAAAAAAGTCACACACCATTTACTATCCCTGTCTTGCACCACAGCATGACCCTTAAACCTGCATCAAACCCCCAAATTAAAAAGTGCCAGAAGGCAGTATGATTTGAACCCTCATGTTACTTGAACTGGACATTGAATATCCCCGTCCTGGAACCAGCATGAGCCCCAAACCTGCATGACCCCAGATTTAAAAAATGCCGGAAAAAGGGGTCTTTTCAACCAACCATTTTAGTTTTTACTGGACATTGACTATCCCTGTCCTGGGGGCCCCAGCATGAGCCCCAAACCGCATGACCCCCAGATTAAAAAGTGCCGGTAAAGGAGGAGTCTTTCAAAACCCCCATTTTAGTTGAACTGGACATTAAACTATATCTGTCCTGTACTGCAGAATGACCATTAAACCTGTCTGACCCCCAGATTAAAAAGTGCCGGAAATAGGAAATCTTTCAACCACCATTTTAGTTTACTGGACATATACTGTCCCTGTCCTGGGTAGCGCTTGCCCCTCCGTATGATGCGGACCAATTGAGCTTCACTTGGAAATACTGGTGGGGGTTTAACGCTCCTGTTTTTAACCCAGTGCCCTTTTTTGGGATTCTTTTTCTCATTTTACTCAACGTGCTGGAGGTAATTGTCTCTGTACTTTGTTCTCTGTCCGTGCTCCATACTCCAAAGTCCTCTGTTAACCTACATCTGGTCAAAGTTTTCCTGTACCTTTGTACAATTCAGAGGGAAATTTTTTTACCAGCTATTTTGTACATGCAAATTTTTTAGTAGTTTAATTTCTAGAAAACCCTTTTTAAAATAGGATTTGGATCCCCCCATGTCTTTGTTTCTCTTTTTTAATTTTATTAAATGGGTTGTCTCAATACAGGGATTGATAGCTATGTTAAGATCTTGCAAAAACAAATCATTTTGCAATAAGTGTCCATTAAAAGGGGTTTCCCACCTATTGCTGTTTCTGACAGCACCATCACCTTGAGCCACTCTTGACAATTGTGAAGAACAAATGTACTGCTAGAAACAAATTTTTTTTATAATAGGACCCGTAGTATAGCTGCATTTCAAAGCAAAATGCCCCCAAAAATTCAAAGCATGAACCTTGAGCCACTTTGGACAATTGTGAAGAACAAATGTCTGTTAGAAACACTCTCGTGGCAACATCCCCGGGGCCCCACCCTGCTTGTAGGGTTTTGTCCCACTTCGTAGGTTTTGGTTGGTC
>JAODAL010003858.1:0-166126 GCA_025379985.1 Phyllomedusa bahiana | reverse complement strand
CTGGGGGCCGCGATGTATTATTATCACTACTGGGGTCATCTATGTATTATTATCACTACTGGGGGCAGCTATGTATTCTTATCACTCCAGGGGGCAGCTATGTATTCTTATCACCACCACTGGGGGGCAGCTATGTATTCTTATCACCACCACTGGGGGCAGCTATGTATTCTTATCACTACAGGGACAGCTATGTATTATTATCACTACAGGGCAACTAGTATTGATTATCACTACAGAGGCAGCTATGTATTATTATCACTACTGGGGCAATATGGTATTATTTCTTTCTTTTTTTTTTTTTTTGTTTATGTTTTTTTTTTTGTCTTTTTTTTTTTTGTTTATTTTTATCACTAGCAGGGCAGCTATGTATTATATCACAGGTGGGCAGCTATTTATTATTTATCAATACAGTGGTCAGCTATGTATTATTAACACTACTGGGGCATCTATGTATTATTAACACTAGAGGTGCATCTATGTATGATTTTCTATACAGGGGCAGCTATCTATGTATTATTATCACTACTGGGGCAGCTATGTATTATTATCACTACTGGGGCAGCTATGTATTATTATCACTACAGGGGCAGCTATGTATTATTATCACTACTGGGGCAAGATTGTAATATTATTCACTACTGGGACAGCTATGTATATCTATCAGTACCGGGGCACCTATGTATTATTATCACTACAGGGGCATCTATGTATTATTATCACTACAGGGGCATCTATGTATTATTATCACTACTGGGGCAGCTATGTATTATTATCATCACTGTGCAGCTATGTAGTTATTATCACTAACTGGACGAGCTATGTAATTATTATCACTACTGGGGGCAGCTATGTATTATTATCACTACAGGGACAGCTATGTATTATTATCACTACTGGAGCAGCTAGCTATTATATTATCACTACAGGGGCAGCTATGTATTATTTAGTCACTACTGGGGCAGCTATAATCATTATCACTACAGGGCAGCTATCTATGTATTATTATCATTACTGGGCAGCAAGTGTACTTATTACTTCACTATTGGGGCACTATGTATTATTATCACTGACTGGGGCATCTACATCTATGATTATTATTATCGACCTACAGGGGCAGCTATGTATTATTATCACGTAGTGGGGCAGCTATGTATTATTATACACTAGTGGGGGCAGCTTATGTCTATTCATTATCACTACTTAGGGGACCGCTATGTATTATTATCACTACAGGGCAGCTATGTATTATCTATCACTACTGGGGGCAGCTATCTATGTATTATTATCACTACAGTGGCATCTATCTATGTATTATTATCACTACAGGGTCAGCTTAAGTATTATTATCACTATGGGGCAGCTATGTATTAATTATCACTAGTGGGGCAAGCAATGTATATTATCACTACAGGGGCAAGCTATGTATTAATTATTCACTACAGGGGCACTATGTATTAATTATACACGGGGGCAGCTATGTATTATTATCACTACTGGGGCAGCTATGTATTATTATCACTACAGGGGCAGCTATGTATTATTATCACTACAGGGGCAGCTATCTATGTATTATTATCACTAGTGGGGCAGCTATGTATTATTATCACTACAGGGGCAGCTATCTATGTATTATTATCACTACTGGGGCAGCTATCTATGTATTATTATCACTACAGGGGCAGCTATGTATTATTATCACTACTGGGGCAGCTATCTATGTATTATTATCACTACAGGGGCAGCTATGTATTATTATCACTACAGGGGCAGCTATGTATTATTATCACTAGTGGGGCAGCTATGTATTATTATCACTACAGGGACAGCTATGTATTATTATCACTACAGGGGCAGCTATGTATTATTATCACTACTGGGGCAGCTATCTATGTATATCACTAGTGGGGCAGCTATGTATTATCAATAGTGGGGCAGCTGTGTATTATCATCACTAGTGGGGCAGCTATGTATTAATATCACTACAGCGGCATCTATGTATTATTATCACTACAGACAGCTATGTATTATTACAACTAGTGGGCAGCACTATGTATTATTATCACTACTGGGGCAACTATGTATCATTATCACTATGTGTGGCAGCTATGTATTATTATCACTACTGGGGCAGCTATGTATTATTATCACTAGTGGGGCAGCTATGTATTATTATCACCTCCTGGGCGCAGATAGTATTATTCTATCACTAGTGGGCAGCTATGTTTATTATTCACTACTTGGGCAGCTATGTATTAATTATCACTACAGGACAGCTATGTATTATTATCACTAGGTGGGCATCTAATGAAATCATTATCACTACTGGGCAGCTATGTATATTATCACCTAGTGGAGGCAGCTATGTATTGATTCTATCACTACTGGGGCAGCTATGTATCACATTATCACTACAGGACACCTAGCTATGTAATAATTATCACTACTGGGGCAGCTATGTATACTATTATCACTACGGGGCGAACTATGTATTATTATCACTACTGGGGCAGCTATTATTAATATCACTATTGGGATAGCAGCTAGTCTATTATCACTTATGGGCAGCTATGTTATTGATTATCACTACTGGTGCAGCCTATGTATCATTATCACTATTAGGGGGGGCAGCATGTATATTATCACTACTGGGGCAGCTATCTATGTATTATTATCACTACAGGGACAGCTATGTATTATTATCACTACAGGGACAGCTATGTATTATTATCACTACTGGGGCAGCAATCTATGTATTATGTATCACTACTGGGGCACTATGTAGTCATTATCACGAGAGTGGGGCAGCTATGTATTATTATCACTACTGGGGCAGCTATGTATCATTATCACTAGTGGGGCAGCTATGTATTATTATCACTGCAGGTGCAGCGATGTATTATTATCACTACAGGTGCAGCTATGTATTATTATCACTACTGGGGCAGCATTTCATTCATTAAACACTAACTGGGGCAGCTATTGTATCATTACACACTACAGGGACAGTCTATGTATTATTATCACTACACAGGGAATATATATAACAGCTATGTTTATTATCACTACTGGGGCAGCTATAGAAAGATATATCACTGTTGTTTGTGAGCTTCTACTGGAGAGTTATTGGTTCGTTAGGTATAGGAATTACAGGTTTTCTATCTATTTCGTTTCTTTGTGTAGCTGAGAGCTGGGACCTTTAGTCTATGTTTACAATGTAACAGTCCTGAAGTCCATTTGGCTGTTTAGCACACTAGCGATAGGTGGAGCATTGTCGTTCTGCAGTTACTGGGGTGGTTGAGATTTAAAAACACAGATAGAATTCTCACGCTTCTCAGTCTGAGCTCGTATTGGTGCAGGTTTTCTGCCTCTGACGGTAAGCCACCATAAACTCCATCACACTAGCAGCGAGCAGAAGGTCCCTGTTAATTATGGTGAGTAATTAATACATCTTTTACATGCTTTGATATGGAGTGTAATGAAGTTGGGAAAGCAAATATAAGAAGGAGATGATTGCCAAATGCAGGGTTTACTTTAGGATTGTATCGCTGTGTGTTTTGCAGAGAAAGGAAATTGAAAAATGTATGGCCACGTGCCTGCCATGCAATCTCAGAGGTGAAGCCCTCCGGCACATCACCTGGGCGCTCAGCGTACACATGATGGATGCACGATCCAACTTCTGCTCGTTTCAGTTTATGGTATTTCCCTTCTTAAAAAAAGAGTGATTTGATGCGATATCGATTCCCTTCTGTAGCCAATGAAAGGCAATGTATAAGAAATAGAAGTCAATTACATATAGAAACAAATAACTGCGCAGCCAAACGCCAAATTTATGACAATCAATTCTCCATTTATAAACTAATGTGGTAACTTGTATACATGGGGATCCAGTCCACTGTGAACTTTTCATATCAATTGCTGGAAAAGGAAAATGTATGCAAATATAGATTCCAGCACAGGAGTCATATCAGCGCATATTCACATCAAATATATCAGTACGGAGGAACCATGGTGCCGACACCGTGGAGAGAAAGGCGCAGGTACCCATTGCATACAACAGTATATGTGTGCCCCTTAAATCACCAACAGAAAGCCATATACTAAGTCAACAGGCAAGAACAGTCCCCTTAATCTCCGACAGTAGACTTATACTATTCCAATGCAGTGGAGCGCCCATTCACCGGGAACAGTACATGGGCCCTTTGCTCTGGTCTGTCATTAGGTCCTTGCATGACTATTCAAGCAGAATGGCCCGTGTGCATGGAGAAGTATATGTAAGTATATGGCACTTATGTCTCTTCAATAACTCCTTCAAAACATTGGCAGAATACATAATATTATCGTATCTTATCTATCTAATGCTATCACATATCTATGCTATCTCATAATCTGACTGATCTATCTATTTTGATATCCATACATATTCACTATCCTATCTATCCTAACTATCTACTATCAATCTAACCCGATATTCTATGTATCTATCCATCGTCATATCTATCTATCTATCTATCTATCTATCACGTATCTGATCTATCTAGTCATCGTATCGTCATATCTGATCTATCTATCTATTCTATCTGTCATCTCATATCTATCTATCCATGGGCCATCTATCTATAATTCTCTATCTATTCTATCTCATTATCTAATCTATCTATCTATCAATACTATCATCCTCATATCTATCTATCTTTGATCATATCTATCTCATATCTTACTAACTACTATCTATCTCTATATCTATCTATACTATCAATATCTAGTCAACTATCTTTGGATCAATTTTGTTCTATCCCATTGAGTCTATCTATAGCCTCCATCTAACTAGTAAATGTTTTCTATCTATCCTATCTATCTATCTATCTATTCTATCCTCATACTGATCTATCTATCTCCTAGTCTATCATATCAATCTATCTAGCTATCTAAATCTATCTAGGTATGCTATCTATCTATCTATCTATCCATGTCTCTCATTATCTATCTGAACTATTTATCTATCTATCTCCATACTCTATCTATCTCATATTTATCTATTCGACTTAGCTATCTATCTATCCTCAAATCGTAATCATCATATTCTATCAAACTAGTTTTATCTACCAGTTGGCCGATCCATCTATCTATCTCCCTATCTATCTATCCTATCTATCTAATCTAATCTATCTATCTATCTATCTATCTAATCTATCTATCTATCTATCCAGTTCCATTCCATCTATCTACTACCTATCTAACTATCTAGTCCATCCAGTCCTATCTAATCTATCTCCCGTATCTATCTAACTAACTATCTATCTATCTATTCTATAAATCCCCTTACCTTATCGTATCTATTCATCTCAATATCTATCGTATCAATTTATCCATCATATCTATCGTCATATCTATCTTTCTATCAATCTATATCTATCTCTCTAATCTAGTATCCATGCTCATATCTGTTCTACTATGATCGAGTCAAATCTATCTATGCTCATAACTATCTATCCCATATGCTGGTATAAACATTAATTTGCCTGTTTGTGAGGAAATCTATATAAAGTTAGATACAACCTGACAATAAAGCTAGCGGTCACTCTATTTAATAGATAACATCCACGAGCACATGGTTGCGTATAATACTACAGAGCCTGTTTTCGCATCTCTGTCAATGATAGGCTGCCAGCCATGGTTAGGCTGCTATAGGCTAACAGACCAAGTTTGATCTCTCACGATAGGGCTGCCTAGCACTGGTTGCTATAGGCTATCAAGGACCTGTTCAAAGATCTCTCCTTGATAAGGCTGCCAACCACTGGTTGTTATAGGCTACAGACCTGTGTGAAGTCTCCTGATTGCTGCCAGCACTGGTTGCTATAGCTAAAGGATGACCTGGCTTTTTGTTTTTTTCAACTGTGGCTTTAGGATTGACAAGGCAAGATACAAAGTCACCAGATCACCCTATACACAAGCATAACAAAGTCTCACGGTAATCCCAATCTGTGTGTCGATTACTATGACATACCACGACATTTCCCACGACGTGTTTCTCCCTTCAAAAACCCGCCAGAAAATTATCCTTGGCTAAATTTGCGCTGAATTAATTGTTGCCTTCCGTGGTGCGGCTCCTTAATGACATACATATGTAAGAGAGTCCTCCGTTCTTTCACGCTCATTGTTTTGAGGGGCGCAGTTGTCGGGAACTTAGACACAGTGCGGGTGCGCTGTTTTCGCGCTATGATGTCTCGGCGCCTGAGTGTAGTCTCGTCATACATAACATGGTTAAAAAGACCGCCGCTGCCTCGCCCGACTTTAGGGGGCTCATAGCGAAGGGTTATCCCCGTGGTGAGCGCAGTGCGTGGGCTGCGCCTAATTATTTGCTCGGATCGCGAGGAGGGTGCGCTTGGTATGACATATCATGGAAAGAGTTCACACTTGGCGCCTCATCCAGTAGTGGTGTGCGCAGTGCGGGGACTTATGGCGCTGTGCGGGGACTGCGCCTGCACATGTTTATGTTAGTCCGACTCGGATCAGCTGGAAATCATCTAGAAATCAATAAAGATTGTCCGTGTAGGCGGCATGACATGGCCTAACACCCCACCCACGCTAATATTATCACAATGCGTAACTCCACACGCAACCCCTTCTCATCCTCCACACCCCGCCGGCCCCCACCCCAACCCTCCCCCACCCAAATATGAACCCCGCTCCCACCTCCCCTTTTCTCCCACACCCGGTCCAACACTTAACAGTATTCTCTCAATGCCTCTGTGTCCAACAGGTAAAATTAACCCGAAACATGCAAGCAATACTCTATGTGGTCGGGTGTTTTGTCGGGTGCAGTTTAAAACCTTCCAATCATAATAGGCGCTACAGTGTGAACAAATAAATCTTCATATGGGAGAAGTATTGTTTGGACTCGAGATCAAGAAATCAATAGGCTGGAACGAGGTTCAATGAATGTAAACAGAACAAAAATGTGCAGATAAAGAATACCTGAATTGGCGTGAGGCTATGCGGGGGGCTTGGCATCTCAGGCCAATCATAATATGAGCAACAGGATACCCATTCGAAACCACTGGAATTGAGACTATGGTACCCCATCAAAGTAGTGAGCGACAGAAGCCCATTAAAACCTATTGGAGAGAGTATGACTAATGCAAAAAGCAAAGTCGGGAACAGTGTCAAAATACAGTAAACAACTTTGCCGAGCACTGTTTCTCCAGAAAGTTCCATCTCACTCGTCGTTGGGCAAATGGCACACCCAGGCTCACACATGAGCTTACTTATGATCACGGCCATTTAATACACATTCACTCAATTCTTTGACGACAATAACCGATCAAACAACGTCTATTGATTGGACACTCAACAGCGCCTTGTGGCGGGAAACATGGATGTATTAAAATACATGAAATATATCATTTTGAGTTAGAAGATAAAGACACAATCCTCACCTCTCCGCAGCCCAACACTACCGCCACCAACCGACAACATGTGAGAACGCACCCCCCCCCCCTGTAAGACATCAGTTGATCCACCTGTCTCGGAACCCGTTCGCTACCTATACTAGGGAATTGCATATAGAAAATTTTTACCCCACGTGAAAATACAGAAATGACACCAAAGTAAACACGTCCTCAACACCAAGTTACTTGTTGTTATTTTTTTTTAGAGCCCCACTCAGGCCAAACCGACATATTCTCTCCCAAGTCCCCCAACCACTAGAGTTATACCGACCCAACATTCTGTCACTATCCACCAACCTCAAACGCCTCCCTTTCCGGCCCATTAAAATCCTACGGTAGACGCCATATAATAGCCCGATAGCCACAACAGATTTTCGGTACATAACCCCTCCACCCTACCGCCCGTCCTCCCTCAAATCTCTAGCATCAATTAAGAGCATCGCGCGTGTTCTTGTTGCGCGTTACTTATGCCAATCTATTAGCCACTCAGCTCGCGAGCACCGGAACTCAAAGATTAATCAACCATTTCCCTCCTCCCATCAGCTCAGCATGCACAGGAATTAGTCAATTACACCTAACCCCTTCTTCCTCTTTAAACATAATTCCCCCATTTCTTCTGTCTCGCTTCTACTGCGACAAAATGGTAAAACACATGTCACAAATTCCACCCCCTCATTTACCACACTTTCGCTCGTTACACCCCAATACACCCGCCGACGCATCCTATTACCTCATATACACACCCACCTCCCACCATCCACATTTTGTACCTCTTCCTCCACTACCCCACAACCATGCGACAAAACCCACCCAACCGTTAAGACCCAACAAACAAAACACGTAGCCAACACCTCCCCCCCCCCCCACTTCTGTTCTTCTTCCCCTCTCTCTCAAGCACCACACGCTCTCCAACCACCCTATCCAAGCGAAATCCAACACATCAAAAAAAAACTACCCTCCCGCACAACATACTAAAAAAACACACCCCCTACTTTTCCCACACAACATATCTATAAAACGCAAGTCCAAACGTCCCAATAACCGTATATACAACCTACATTAGCCTAATGAAAACCCATAGACCGTCGCTCTTATCTCTGCATTTGGGACCAAAACACCGCGCCCTCTTTTAAACTTAGTCCATCACAAACAGGAGCTCGCTCCTGCATTTCCTTTTCCCATGAGAACACAAAGAGAACGTACTCGCGCCTATTGGGCTAAGCTGGACTAGCCCGCCGGCCGCCTTCAACCAATCATCTCTTATCTGCCTTTGTTAACTGTATTTTGAACTGTGCCCGCCTCTGAAATGATTGGATCAATATTTCTTCCATGAGGAAAATAATGGGTCCTGGGTTCGCTCCTATTCTGATTGGAGTCAATACCCTCCATAGGTTAGAATTGGTCCATAGTGCGCTCCTAATCATGATTGGGCTGGTTTTCTGCCGACCAAGTGAGAATAGCTTAAACAATTTTGAAAATTAACTGTATTACCCGGAAATTATGTCTATATTGCAATTCCCTATGTAACTCGCGGTCTCTGGCACAAACGCGTTGTTCGGGAATTTAACTTTTTATTTTATGAGAAGGTTCTGCTCTTTATCTGATGTTTTTACACGACTTTATCAAAAATGATTTCCTTTATTCATACTCACATGCCCGCACTTGCGCTGAGAGCCGAGATTCAGATTGCGTCCCGACTCTCCAAGACTACAATGGGAGAAGTAGCTCGGCGCTCTGTGATTGTGACCTGGGATAGCAAAGCCCCCGCTATGCTCAGCGCCAATCAGGGCTCTTTTCTGCAATTTTTAACTGTGATTTGAACTGCGCCTCCTTTGATTTTGATAAGTCCCAAAACCTTCTCCAAAGGTTATAAATGGTGTCTCTCTGTCGCTCCTATTCTGGATTGGGTCAATACTCCTCCAATAGGAAATAATGTGTTTCCTGTTGCTCCTATTTCTGATTGCCCGAGGATTGGGGCCAAGCCCCCCGGCTATGCTCATCCAATCACTCTTTTCTGCATTTGTTACTTGTATTTTGAATCTGTCCCGCCTTATGAGATTTTGATTTGGTCCAAACTTCTCCATGAGGAAATAATGGTGTTCACTGTCGGCTCGCGTAATTCTGATTGGCCGTATTTTCTTGCCGACCAATGAGAATAAGCTATCAGAATTTGAAGTTAACGTATTTCCCTTCAATTTCCAATATCCTAATTCTTGATATTGCTCCGATTCTAGATTTTTGAGAATGTGAGATGTTTTTTTAATTCTATTTTCTCTTTTTTGAAGGTTTCAGCTGCATTTTCTGTGCTTAATGGTTATTACGCCTTTTTATAAAGGCGTATTTGTTTTTATTCATTGTACTCCGCGACTGACAACTTAATGGATTATCTCGGGCAGATTTTCCGACCCTTGGCCGGACTGAGGTCGGAAGTAACCGATGAGTAGGTGCGCAGTCCCGCAACAGGCGCCTAATACCCTTTAGTGGGGCACTGCGCCCCACAGCACTGGAGAGCGCAGTGAACTTTTCCCTTGCATGAAGTTAGCGGCACCTCCTCGAACGGCAAATATTAGGCGTCAGGGGCCCCGCACTGCACACCATGTCCCGCGCCGCAAGGCTACTGCGCCCCACACACAGGCGAGGCGCGTGCCGGACTTTACATTTAGTGGTATGATCGCACTTACCTCAGGTCGGCGAATCATAGGCGAAGCGACGACTGTGACTAATTTCCCGCACTGGCCTCAAACACTGGCGAACAAGCGCGGACTTTTATATCATTAGTATGGTATGAGCGCCGCACCTCGGCGCCAACAAAAAAAATCAGCGCAAGATTTCGCCGGAAAACTGGCGGAAAGGTGGCAGTCGCCGACAGTGGCGAGAAATCATATCACCGGTCGCATCCTAGTATGCCAACCTATAGCTAGTTATGCGTTTTTTTGTTAAGGGTTGATTTGTGATTTGTATCTTGCTTGTCAATAAAGCCAAGTTGAAAAAAAAAAAGCCAGGTCTGTAGCTATAGCAACCAGTGCTGGCAGCCAATCAGGAGACTTCACACAGGTATGTAGCTATATACGAACCAGAGTGTGCAGCCTATCAGGAGGAGACTTGAACAATCTGAGCTATAGGCAAGCCAGTTGCTGCAGCCATATCGTTGAGAGATCAAACAGGTCTGTAGCCTAATACAACCAGTGCTGGCAGCCTATCATGAGAGATGGAACAGGTCAGTAGTTATAGGCAAGCCAGGCAGGGATGTATCTAATTACTAGACGTGACTCTAATTGGCTGGTAAGTGTTGCAGTGTATCAGCCACGTTTTATAAAAGGATGTTCACTACAAAGAATTTAGGTTTATGATCGCATATGATAGATGAAGGATTAATGGTCAAATAACGAACTGTCTCAACTCACTCACGCCCTCAACATTCTTCATGAACATAGCTACTCACTCACGTACTCACAGTTGGCACTCTCTCCACTCTGACATCGTCAACCAATTCCCGATCTGCACCCAATTCTATATCACTCGACGCTTTCGAACAGGACTGCACTCATCTCACGTCAACGCACATCACTCCACTGTCACTCTAATCTCACTCCTACGTCACTCTGACTCATCCGTATCACATTTCTCCAAACTCATACTTCATTTCGATTTGTCATTCTCAACAACCACTTACCTACTTACTGCACTAACTTTGCATCATGGTGCTATATCATCGCACGTCACTCACTCACTCAGCTACACTCTACTCACTCACTCCAGCTCACGTCCAATCACTCACTACTCACTGTTCTTTCGACTTCATCAATTTGCATATCATTCACTTGCACCCACTCACTTCTACTCACATCTCACTCACTTCACTCAACTCACTCACATGCTCAACTTCACCCATCATCTTCACTCAACGTCTCATCTGCACTCTACTTCACCCCACTCACTCACATCACATCTTCTACCCATTCACCTCACTCACTTCACTCACATCTTTAACATACTAGCAACAACACTCACATCAATCACTCACTCATACTCACTCCACTCACTGCTCCAACTGGCGTGGCGGGAGAGGTGAGGCGGTACTTCACATCTCATCTCAGCTCACTCACCATTACAGCTCACTCACTCATCATCTCCAGATCGGCACTCACTCATTCATACTCTTTTTCAGGTTCACAGCTCCACTCCCCGAACTCTCAGCTCACTCACGTCGAACTCACACAACACACAACGAATCACTACACTATCCTGACGACTCACTCACTTCACCTTCACTCACATCTCACTGCACTGTCATCTTCAACACACTTCACTATTTCTCACTTCAAACTCACTTCACTGCACCACTGTCCAACTCACATTCATCGACTCAACTACCCTTCGACGCAACCATCTCACTTCATTCATTCACGTCACTCACATCTCACTCCCTCACTCGACGCACTCACTCACAATCTCACCACTCACTCACTACACTCAACATTTCTACCGTTCTACTCACTTCTTCACTTTCCACTTCACATGCTCCACTTTCAACTCACTCACTCACAGTTCAACTCAACTCGACTCACGCTTAGCTCACTCACTCACTATTCGACTCACTCACTTCAATTCACGGGACCCCACACATCGACATCACTTCACATCAACTACTCACTACCTCTCATATACTCACTCACATCTACACTCACTCAAACCAACATACAACAGCCATCCCCATGAAAAATACCTTAATAACAATCCTCTCTCGCCTCTCCCCACTACCAACCCCACCAACACCATCCCCTGTTCCAAGCATCATTCCACTACATCCTTCCACCTTCTCTCCCCTTGTCCCATACCATAACCTTGAAAGGTCACGCCTGCATTCCACTTAATAATTTAATGTCGGCTGATAAAGGGGCCCTATGCCTTAGAATACTTAATATGGCATTTGTTGTGGTGATTAAGTGGCCCTAAAACTTTTTTAAGCAAAGGTGAACCGCTCAATCTCCTGTGTCGGCCCCTGGTTCCTCGTGGGACTGATATATTGCTGTTTATATGGCTGATATGACTCCAGTGCTGGAATTCTATATTGTGATAACTTTTCCTTTTCCTGCAATTGATAATGAAGTCACAGTGACTGAATCCTGTATAAAGTTTACACATTAGTTTATAAAGTGTAATGTGAACTATCATAAAGGTGTATGGCGCTTGGGGCAGCGCATGTATATTTTGTTTCCAAATGTGTGTAATTGACTTCTCTATTACAGATACGATGTGCCCTTTCATTGGCACAGAAGAATCGATAACGCATCAAGATCACCTCTTTTTTCTAAGAAGGGAAATACCCATAAACTGCAAACGAGCAGAAGTTGGATCGTGCATCCATCATGTGTGCGCTGAGCGCCGGTGATGTGCCTGGAGGCTATCACCCTCTGATTCATGTCATGCACTTGGGCTTACATTTTCCATTTGCCCTCATCTGCAAACACACAGGATACAGATCCTAAAGTAAACCCTGCGATCTTGGGGCAATCCATCTCCTTCTTATATTTGGCTTTCCCAACTTCATTCCAATTCCATATCAAGCATGTACTCGAGTATTAATCCTCACCAATATTAAGACCTCTGCTCCTGCTAGTGAATGAGTATATTGGTGCTTACCGTCAAGGAAGAAAACCTGCACATAGCGCTCACTGATAAAGTGGATATAATTGTATTTAATCTAGTACTGGCAACAATGCCTGGTGAGCTAAACACGCTGGACTTCAGACTGATACATTGTAACTAGCTGGTCCAGCTCTCAGCTAAGAAATAAGATAGAACTGTAAATTCATCTAGACAAATACACTGTGATCAAAACACCCTGGAACTCCAGACTGATACAATGTAACATAGCTGGTCCTGTTCCAGCTATAAGGGTGAAGACAAATTGTATCCAGTGTTAGACAATTTCCTACTGTGAGCTAAACAGCCTGACTCCAGACTTCTACATTTGTTAATAATCTATCCTGCTTTCTGCTGGGAGGTTGAGACCAATTGTTTCCAGTCTAGACAATGCTCTGTGAGAGATTAAACACCCCGGACTCCGTACCGATACATTGTGTATAGCTATCCTGTCTCTCAACAAGAAGTATATACGGTTTGTATGCATCCACTGACGACAGCCAGGTTTGTCCAACATACGATGGGTCCACATTCCAGCCAACTGGTCTGTATGCTTTCAGGTGATTCCACTATAAGTTGGTGGTTCATTGCTACCAGTTATAATTATTTACTTATATTTTTGTGTTGATATATGAGTAAAATACTTTTTTTTATTCATTTCACCTTGATGTAATTATGGATTATATTCTTATGCCATATGTCTTGGTTGTGGTATGTGGCCAATAGTTCCTACTATATTTAAAATTTCATAGTAATTTGTGTTTATTCTGAATTTAATAACGTTTTTTTATAATATAGGCTGAGGTATATATTTGTTGATTCGGCGCTGGTTTAGTCTTGGTATCCATCCCCTATCTATTATTTTATTGTGTGTTTTTTTTGTTTTGCCATTTCTGTTTGCATCCAGTCTAGACAACTCTCAGTGAGCTAAGGATCTGGACTCCAGACTGGACATTGTACATAGCTAGTCCTTCTTCGATGGGAGTTATGATACGTATTGGTGTATCAAGCTAGACAATGCTCTGTGAGCCCAAACAGCCAGGACCTCCAGACCTGATAGACTGCACATATAGCCTTGTCCCGATCGCAATCTAAGAAGTGTGATACAATTGTATTGCCAGTCTAGATGATGCTCTGGGGAACATTTCTGGGACAATGTCACCCGGAAATTCTGGCGTACCTGCTTAAAAAATAGTGCACATGCTTCCACCACATATGATTGTGTGTTTTAGACACTTCTGGTCTTGTCCACCAAAAGTGTGGTGTGGCTCGACACCTCCACTAAAATGGGGGAGTCTCCTTAACAAGAGGTAATGTTTTCATCAGACCGGTGTGGTGGGCTTGGCATGCAATGTTTTGTTCTCCAAAAAAATGTCATCGCATCAAACTTGAAGAGTAGAAGCTCCGGGCAGAATCAGAATGAATAAATGCGTATGGGAATCATCTCCATGAAAGAATTAAAAACAGTGTCTTGGATGAGAATGAAAGCAAAATGACAAAGAATAGTCCCGCGAGGACTTGATTTTCTTTCTCCCCCGTTGGATTTGAGTGAGGTAAGCAGAAATAAGTTCACTTGCACATGTAGTGAGAACAGAGTGTCCCGCCAGAATTTTGTGAGACAAATTGAGCCCCTTAGATCATACACCTATGAAGAGAAGTCCATGAAGACAAAATATTTGCTTGTAGGAAATGGGAGGTGAGTCGCGAAGCAGAAGAGACACCTTGAAGGGGGGCACAAATTGTGTACATCTTGAGGAAAAACAATTCTGTGACCAACCAAATGACTGGCGTGGCCAGAAAGGCTCCCGTTGACTGGCTTTGCTCTACTAGGCCTATTGCAAAATTATTATTATTATTATTTTTAGAGCGCCATAATTTCCCAGGGCGCTGACATTTAAGGGGAATTACATAATAACAATATTGAACAATACAATGTTGACAAAAATGACTAGTAAACTGAAACAGAGAGGAAAGAGCACGCCGTGCCCGCGAGGGCTTGTACAATCTCAAGGAGAGAAGGGGAGAAGACAAGAAAGGTGTGGGGCGGACATGATTTGTGGGCCGGTGTACTGGTGGAGGGGTTAGTGTGATTGTAGGCTATCCCTGAAGAGATGGGTTTTCCAGGTTTTCTTTTGAAACTGTGAAAGTTGGGGCGATAGTCTGAGTGTTTTAGGTTAAGGAGTTCCAGAAGTGTGGGTGAAGCACGGGAGAAGTCCCCTTGAGACGTGTTATGTTGAGGAAGCTGATAGAGGGGAGCAGAGGAGAAGGTCCTGTGAGGAGCGGGAATTTGCGTGAGGGGAGGTATCGTTAGATTAGAGCAGAGGATGTAGTGGAGGGTGATAAACTGCTCTCGAGCATGGAGTAGCCTTGTAGTGTCAGGGTTATATTTTAACAGAATTCGTTGGGCAATGGGCCCAGATCAGTGAAGGGATTGGCAGAGGGAGAGGCCCAGAGGAGAACGAGGAGATTAGGTGGATGAGACGGGCAGCAGAGTTCAGGATGATTTGAAGGGAGCGAGGTGTGGGCAAACTGGGAGCGCCACCGAGGAGGATTGTTGCAGTAGTCAATCGGGAAGATGACGAGGTCTGTGACGTAGCGTTTTAGTTAGTGGTCAGGATGATAGAGTGAATGAGCGGATACAGGGATTTTGTTGTTCAGGTGTAGTCGGCAAAGGCAGAGGTGAGGGGATTGGATGTGTTGGTTGAAGGATAAAGAGGAGATCAAACGGTTTTCCTCAAGGCACGCAGGACTTGTTGAGCTGGTGAGAGTTGTAGCCATTAAACAGTGATAGATATAGATCGGGTTGAGGAGGGGTAGATAGGGACGGTGTGGAAAGATGATGAATTTTCGTGTTTTATCTACATTTATTTTTAAAAGCGACGTGAGAGAAAAGAGGAAATAGTGGATGATAGGCATTTTGGGATCCAGGAGCGAAGGGAGTTAATGTACAGGACCGGAGGTGGGATAATAAAGCTGGGTGTCGTCCGCGTGTACAGGTGGTAGTGTTAAAGCCATGCGAGGCTATGAGCTGACCCCACCAAGAGTTGTAGATAGGAGAAGATGAGTGGGCCCAGGACAGACCCGCTTAGGGACACCAACGAGATAGAGCGGTGAGTTAGTTCTGAAAGCAAGATGAACGGCGTCATTCAGAGAAGTTGGAAGTCGGAGACCGACCCAGATTCATCTTATATTTCTACCAGCAAGACATCCCAAAATGCAGCTATGGAGGGCCTCTTTATTCCTGGCTAACGTGGATGATGGCTTGTAAAAACTTGTGTATTATATTGACCCACATAAATCACCTTAATGTCGTTGGAGATGAGCGCAGCATAGGAAGCGCGCTCGGGTTCCTTGAAGACCTCGTGGAACCATCCAAGAAGGTTTGAGTTACGTTAATTGATCCCTGCTCCCAAAGGGGGTGACCCAAGCCAGTGCTTTTGGCAGAAAGGAAAGCTGGTCACAAAGGGCTACCGGTTTGCCGTTCATAGTGGGCGATTTAGGAATTTTAGGGGAATTTCCTGGTTTTAGGAACCCTTGGTATTTCTTTGGCTTCCATTGTGGTGAGGCGTCAGTGGCAAATCCAAAGCAGAGCTTGTGGTAACCACGGGAGAAATGAATTCACCAAACGGGAGGGAGGCAGGTGCCATCCTTCGAGAGATGGGCAGCTTATTGGTCCTGCATGCCTAGCAAATAGTTCCTCTTTGGCATTGGCCCTGAAGGGTCATAACAACCGCAATATGCTGAAGACGCTGGCAGAAGCACCTTGGCGATACCATGGCCAGTGTAAACTGTTAATGAACAGGTCAATGGATCTTGTTGTCACTTTAAAATGACTTATTGAACCAAGCTAGAGAAGGAATCTATGGAGCCCCACACCCTGCTGTACACACTAGCGCCTGCCCCCAATGACTTCACAGTGAGGGATTTCCATAACCGCTATCTCCTGATGTGTCCACTTGCAGGGACCGCGAAGGTTCGGCGTGGTAGAGGAGGAGCTGACATATACGTGGTCACTTGGCCAGTGCAGGAAAGGTCAGATGGCAGCAAAAACGTGGTCAGTTTATTACTTACAGTAAATGGTCTGGGCAGGTGGTAGGTAGAGAAGAGTCGAGGTCACAAGCATGGGTCATGTAATCCAGACAGCATAAACAAACTACAACAAGGGCACTCAGAACACACACCAATACACTGTCAGGAAGTGCAGGAGGAAGTGCCCTTAATAATTGAAATCAGCTGTACGTGGCCCTTAAAATTTCTGAATGTTGGCACGCGTGCACCCGTATGCGACATAATGCACATGCTGCCAAAGACAAAGAGCAAAGAAGCAAGAGGCAGGACGTGAAGAGGAAGTACCACTAGCCCCTGGGGGAGAGAGACCACGAACACAAAGCCATTGACCTGAGCAGGGGACCATGGGCATGCATTTCGATGACGTCGGATCCACGTGATAAGACCACCCACTGGACTCCTTAAACCCGAGACTAAACAGAGGTTTATCAGTGACGGATATTCTTTTATGTAAGAGTGTTTGCATACAGATAGCTGTCAATCATCTTAAAAATAGAACGCCCACTGGACTCCATAACCCAGAATACGCAGGGATTAAATGAATAGAAATACAAGTTCCCACTGAATGTTTCCCCACAAATAAATAATATCAATCTGCACAGCTCTTTGTCTCTATAATTTTTCTGCCCACAGATCGAAGCATTTTTCATGCATTAGGTTCCCTGTAAGGAGTTATAGAGAAGCTTGTGTCATGATTAATTGATCGTGGGGATTGGGTTTTTTTGTTGCATGAATCTTTATCTAGGTTTTTATATATCTACAACAAGCAGCCACTGCAGGTTGAAATGTGGTATTTACATGCTACCCTGTGGCTGGATGTATGCCCCTGGTTCCTCCAGAATGAGGACTCTCCATTCTTTACATGCCACCCCGTAAATGATGATGCCTTGGGTCCTCCAAAATAAGGACTCTCTGTTCCTGTCCTCGGTGGGGATCCCTCTCTATGATATCCCATATTTCCTAGTAGTCAGGGTATTTAGGCAGGGTCGATTGTAACAAAAGATTATGGGCGTTTGGGAAAACAATGTCCCATGGGCTCTACCCAAGCACATGACATCAATTCGGGCCACATCTCCCAGATGAGCAGAAGATCCCCAGCAAGGTGTTGAACGTGGCCTTAGCCCATCAGATGAAGTTGATTTGTTGGGTCCACCAGTGCAGTTAATTTTAGAGGTCCGTCCCCTGGAAGCAGAATTTTTATTGTCAACATATGAAGTTGATCTTGGGGTCCCACCGGTGGAGTGATCATGTGGCCACCAGTGGAGATTTATTTTTGGAGCCACCATAGAAGTTGATTCTTGGTGGACACCAGTGGAGTTGATTCTTAGCTCACCAGAGAAGTTGAATCGTTGGGGCACTCCAATGAAGAAGATCTTAGGGCTCCTCCTTGAGTTTTGATTCTTGGGGCACAAGCAGTGGAGTTGATTTCCTGTGGCCCAGCAGTGGAATTTATTCTTGGTTCCCATTCTACAGCAACCTGTACATGACTGCATATGCCTTTTCTTTCTGCTCTTTTCCTTATGCCTTCCTCCCTGAAAAACAGCCGAAGGCCTACTATTCCAGGCCTTGCCCAAAGGAACCATCAACCCAGGGAGGCCCACCAGGAATTTCCCCCGCTTCATTGAGGGCAAATTCCTAGCCTGATCCCCGCTGAATGAAATCCACAAGATGTCTTATGCACTGCAGGCCTTAACAGCCTGTGGTCTACAGAGAGTAAAGTAGTAGGTAAGGTATAGTATACGATTACTACCTGCTCTGTTTTTTCTATTGTGCGCATCCTGAGATCGTACAAACAGTTAAATAATCAGCTTCGACCCAAGGTTATCAAGAGCACTTTCCCTGGTTAACCCCTGGACTTACCTCTGGACCTCACAGGAGGCCCCTATGCCTGTATTGCGCCTCAGAGAACTTCCCACTGTGTCCAATGGATCAGAAAGGTGCCCCGGGCTTAAGGTTGGGAGCCTGTTTTCTCCTGGAAAACATACCTCTGACCTCACGTGAGGCCTCTATTTCCTGTTGGGCCCTCAAAGAACTGCCAACTGTGTCCAATGAATAAGATGCCCTGGGCTTAGATTGGGAGACGATGGTTTTCCTGGAACATACCTATGACCTCGCTGATGCCCCCATGCCTGTTGTGCCCTCAATAGAACTGCCTACTGTGTTCCCAATGGAGTAAGAGGGCCCGGCTGATGTTGGGAGAACCGTGTTTTCGTGAGAACATACCGCTGACCTTGCTGAGGCCCCCATAGCATGTTGGGCCCTGAGAGAACTTCCTACTGTTTCCAATGGATTATAAGAATGGGCCCCGGGCTGAGGTTGGGAGACTGTTTTCCTGGAGCATACCTCTGGACCTCACTGAGCTCTAGGCCTGTTGGGGGCCAGAGAACAGCCTACTGTGTCCAATTGGATAAGATGGCCCTGGGCTGGAGATTTGGGATACCTGGTTTTCCAGAACATACCTCTGACCTCCGCTGAGTGCCCTCCAGTGCCTGTTGGGCCCTCAGAGGAACTGCCTTCTTTATCTCAATGTGATAAGAATGGCCCTTGGCGAGGTTGGGAGACCTGGTTTTCTGGAAATACCTCTTACTTCGCTGATGCCCCCATGCCTGTTGGAGCCCTCAGAGAACTAGCCTAATTGTGTCCAATGTGATAAGATGGCCCGGCTGGGTTGGGAGACCTGGTTTCCTGTAACATACCTCTGACCCGCTGAGGCCCCGATCCAGGTTGGGACTCCCCAGAGGAACTGCCCTACCATATTCAAAGATAAGATTGCCCTGGGCAGAGGTTGGAGACCTGGTTTCCCGGGACTTACCTCTGACCTCACTGAAGCCCCTACACCTGTTTGGCCCTCAGAGAACTGCCTACTGTGTCCAATAGATAAGATGGCCCCGGGCTTAGGTTGGGAGACCTGGATTCCCGGGGCTAACCTCTGATCTCACTGAGGCCCCTATGCCTGTTGGGCCGTCAGAGAACTGCCTACCGTATCCAATGGATAAGATGGCCTCGGGCTGAGGTTGGGAGACAACACCTCTAACATTCAGGAAAATGAAGCCTGTGTCGCTATTTTAGATTTTTTATTCGCTCCACAAAACAAACAAGTAAAAAAAAAAGCCGGGCTTGATCTAAAGCAGCAAGTAAAAATCCAAGTGAAAGAACAGACATTAAAGAGTTCTGCAAATCTGCACAGAATAATAAAACTGTTAATGATATGACATTGTGGCAGGCGTGTAACACAATGCTTTAGGATTAGGGATATATCGACTTCAATTTGATTTAGATCTGTCCTTTTCCCATTTCCAACATTGACTACATATTAAGTAGCCCGGAGGCAATAAAGAGTCGCGGAAGTTGTGCTGACCTTCTCATCTTGCTGCTAATTTATACAGTGCCGTGTCCTCAGTAAGAGGCTCTTTTCAATGTATTTTAGGTGCGCGTTGCTCAGAAATATGCTTCTTGCCATCCTGCGTTAGGAATCGAGCGGTTGAAATACTCGGAGCGGACCCCGCTGCAACCGGTGGTGGAATAATTAGCTTATTTTTTTATTTTATAAGAAATGTTAGAGAGTATTTCAGACGCGGCTCGTAAAACTTTCTTAACAATTTTTTCCCCTTCGCGTATTGTTTGGCTGGCGGAATAATTTTTCAAGACAACGAGCTCGTTTCACCGGTTCGATGTAGAGATCATCGGACTAACCCAACAACATCAAAAACTCAGCCAGGCCGGGAAATATTATCCGTGAGAAAAGTTTAAAGGAAATTATTGAATAGAAATTTTTGTAAAACTTGGCCACAAAAATAAAAAATTAAATACAAATATCTGTAACCAGTTCCTCTTCCCTAGATTTCCCAAGGCTTTGAATACTAAAACACTTTTTCCTGCACTCGGTTTACTCCACAGAATGTTAACGTGTTTTTATCCATGATATTTTAGACTTTATTTTATGTAATCATTTACATTATGGAGCCACATTCTGAAAAATGTCTGGGTCTAAAAATCACTTGTTGTCTATAGCAACCAATCAGAGCGCCCTCTAATTCGTTCTAATCAACTCGAGGCAGTCCCGCTTACACCGTTCCCCAACTTACATCTGTCCCATAGTTAGAAACTGAGACTTAAGGGACATGCTGGCACTGTGTTAGTTCCGATGTTCCACAGCAGATAGTAGATGTGGAACTACAATGCCAGCATGCCGCAGTCAAGCACAATGAGCTGAAAAGAGGAAACCTTCTTAACAGGGCACAGTACAGCAAATCAAATTAAAAACCCTTCTCTGCACTTTCCAAAGGCAAAAAAAACAAAAAACTTTTGTGCTGGATTACTTTAATAAATATGACCCTGCGTCGTCTTACAAAACAAATTCAACTTATGAGACAAACCTACAGTCCGTATCCCACTCGTAACCCGGGACTGCCTGTATATAACATGAGAGGGGCACTCTGATTGGTTGCTAAGGAGCTTCTGATTGGTTGCTATGGGCAATAAAGTAAGTTTTGACCTAGGCAGCTTTCATACATGTGGCCATATGTTTTGTACATTAATAAATTAATGGTCCAAAAAAAAAGTCTGTTTACTACATTTTTTAATTAAATTAATTTTTTATTAACAGCAAAAGTGGTGCCAAAATAACTGTGTCACTTGTTGTGTCAGGACCATTTATAATATAGGTGATATAGAAGTTTTATGGGTTCCTCAGGGGCAAGGTGAAAAGTTGCAATTTGGGCTGTTGGAGCTTTGTATTGTTAGTGTTCCTTTTCCCTAGTACACTCATTACTTTACTAATTTGTTTTGCCTTTTATCCATGATGTGTGTAGGCTTTATTTTTTATGTGAGATTTTTTACATAATTTTTTTTTTTTTAACTATAATAGGGAGAAAATAGTTGAAAAAAATAAAAAATATAAAAAGTTTGTTTATTAGTACAATTTTTTACAATTACTCTATTTTTAACCACAAAAATGCGCCAAAGATAATTTTGGTAATTTTTGGTCACTTTTGTCATCATGAATATAGGTGATATAAAGTTATAGGTTCCTCGGGGGGCAGGCTGAAAGGTTCCTTTTTCCTACTACAAAGAGTGTTTTGAATGGCATAAGGCTTTCTTCCACTCATATACTTTACTAATTTGGTTTTGCCATTTATCCATGATGCATTAGACTTTACCTTTTTTATGTAATTTTTCCATTACATATTTTTTTACTAGATATAAGGGAAAAAGTAGTCAAAAAATAAAAAAATTAAAAAGTCTGTTTTTTTTAACAGGTTTTTTCACAAGTACTTCAATTTTTTAAAACAGCAAAAGTGGCACCAAAAATACAGTTTTGTAATTGTGTCAGTTTTGCGTCTTGAACCATTAATATATAGGTGACATGAAATGTTTTAAGTTCCTCGAGTGGCCAGGGTTGAAAGTTTGCAACTTCGTTTTATTCATGTTTTTAGCGTTATGGGTTCCCTTTCCTAGTGCTGGAAAGTGTTTTGAATGCTATAAGGCTTTTTTCACTCGGTTACTTTACTAATTGTGTTTGCCTTTTATCCATGATGCATTATGCTTTTATTTTTATGTCATTATTCCATTAGATTTGTTTTTCATGAGGGAAAATAGTAAAAAAAAATAAAAAAGATAAAAAGTCTGTTTCCAATTTTTTCACAATTACTCAATTTTTAACACAAAAGTGGATTCAAAATAAAGTCTTGTAATTGTGTCAGTTATGCTTCTTGGCCCATTATACATTATATATATATATATATATAATAATATTAATATTATATATATAATAATATATAAGTATAATATATAATAATATATATATATATAATATATAAGTTTTAGGGTCCTCGGTGGCAGGGATAAAAGTTGCGCCGTTTGGGGCTGTTTGGTCGACATGTGGTGAAAGGGCCTTTACCGCCTGTTTTTGGCGTATACTGCGCCTCCGCCCGATGATCCCGCTTGTCGTATGCAGGGATGCGGTGTTAGGCGCAGCGTATCGCCACTTTCAGCTGCGCCCCGCATGAAGGGGCCGGGCAGTGGGCGCGGGGTAGGCATCCTGGGCGGGACGCCGCGTACTTAAAACCGAGGCATGTACGATGGCGAGTCGGCAAAGCGAGCGCAGAGCATCGCTCGGCAGCTCCAACAGGCAGACCTGGTTTTTTTTAGGTCTAAATCCTCCGGCAGAGCGAAGTGAGCAGGAGTCGGAACATGCGAGGAAACATACAGAATATTCGCCAACAGAAATCCTCGCGCTTGCCGCACCATTGCAGCAGGAGTATGATTTCCGAAAAAAAATCGCCTTTATAAAGGCGGAAAACATTCTCAGAAAAGGAGCTGAACGTAAAAAAAAAACATAATAATAAAGAAAATCACTTTCCTAAACTCTAGAACGGCGCAATATCAAGAATTATGTATTGTGAAATTTGGCCGGGAAATACAGTAATTCAAATTCTGAAACCTATGTCTCATTGGTCCGGCAATAAACCAGCCAATCATAAGAGGAGCGACAGGGCCCATTCTAACCTATGAAGGAGTATTAACCATATGGGGGTAACGAAAAAAAAATAATTAAATCAAAAAATCATGTTTTTTTCTTTATTTTCGTTGCAGCCCATACTATGATCCTTGGCTAACTAAAATAAAGAAATAAACATGATTTTTATGTATTTAATATTTTTTTTCGTTACCCCGATTTTATTATTCATTTTATAACACATCGGGACAACTTTTGTAGTGTTATAATTTGATTTTCGGCCCAAGCACAGTTTTGTATTTCTGATGCATTAGAAAACCCATATGAGCCGTCGCTCGCTCTCCCATTGGTCCAAATAACGTCGCCGTCTTTTAACTTAGTAATCACAGAGGCGCGCTAGAATTTCTTTTCCCCATAGAACTCTTATGAGAAAGTAGCTCTGCGCTCTGATTGGCTACGCGGGACTAGCCCCCGCCGCTTCAACAATCAGCTCGTTCTGCATTTTTACTGTAATTTTGAACTGTCCCCGCCTCATTGAATATGATTGGTCAATTTTTCTACCATAGGATATAATGGACATTGTCGCTCCAATTCCTGATTGGTCAATTCTCCTCCGATAGTTAATGGGATCATTGTCGCTTCCTATTCTGAATGGCTGGTTTATGCCGACCAATGAGAATAGCTTAAACAATTTGAATTACTGGGTATTACCCGGCAATTCCCTCTCATTGCAATTCCCTAAAAAAAAAATGGTAAGCGCCGGCTCGCGACAAACCGTTGTTCGGTTTTTAACTGCTTTAATTTGTAAAGAAGGGTTCTGCTCTTTATCTGATAATGTTTTACACTTATAAAAAATGATTTTTTTTGATTAATACTCATGCCGCAGGGGGGGGGCGCTGAGAGACCGAGAGTTCAGAGCGCCCATTCTCTCATAGACTTAAAGGGAGAAGTAGCTGCGCGCTCTGATTGGCTGGAATATCCAAGCCACCCTACCTCAGGCCAATCATCTCTTTTTTGTCTTTTTCTGTATTTTGAACTGTTCCCCCTTTAATTTTGATGGTCCAAACTTCTTCCATAGGATATAATGGGACTTTTTGTCCGCATCCTATTCTGATTGGTTAATACTCCTTCATAGGTTAGAAGGGTCCACTGTCGCTCTATTCTGATTGGTCCAAACTTCTCCATAGGATATAATGGGTCTTTTGTCGGCTCCTATTCTGATTGGCTGCTTCTTGCCGACCAATGAGCATAGCTTAAACAATTGAATTACATGTATTTCCCGGCAATTCCCTCTATTGCAATTCCGTGTAGCGCCGGTCTGCGCGACAAACGGCGTTGTTCGGGTGTTTTAACCTGCTTATTTGTAAAGAAGGGTTTGGCTCTTTATCTGATAATGTTTTAATTTTAATAAAAATAATTTTTTTTTTTAATACTTCATGCCGCACGCGCTGACTCCGAGATTTCAGAGCGCCCATCTCCCTCCATAGATATAATGGGAGAAGTAGCGCTCGCGCTCTGATTGGCTGGGATAGCCCAAGCCCCCCGCTAGCTCAGCCAATCAGCTTCTTTTCTGTCTTTTTTTACTTTTTTTGAATTATCCAGCCGTGTGAATCTGATAGGTCTAAACTTCTCCATAACTATAATGGGTCTTTTGTCGCGCCTATTCTGAATTGTTCATAATTCTGCCTAGGGTTTTAATGGGTTCTCGTCGCTCCTATCTGAGTGGCTGAGCTAGCCGAGCCCCCGCTAGCTCATCCAATCACCACTTTTCAGCTTTTTTACAGTATTTTGAACTGTACCTCCGCCCTGGATTCTGATTGGTCTAAACTTCTCCATAGCTAAGAATGGGTCTCTGTCGCTCCTATTCTGAATGGCTGGAGCTAGCCAAGTACCCCGGTAGCTTAAACCAATCAGCTCTTTTCAGCATTTTTACTGTATTTTGAACTATCCGCCGTGGATTCTGAATTGGTAAACTTCCCCATAGGTTTTAATGGTTCACTGTCGCTCCTAATCTGATTGCCGGTTTATGCCGACCATCAATAGCTTTTTCTGAATTTGAATTACTGTAATTTCCCGCAATTTCCAATATCATTATTCTTGAATTAGGATATTGGAAAGTGATTTTGTTTTATGTATTTTTTATTTTTTAGGTTTTCAGCTCGTTACCTGAGAATGTTGGAACCCTTTATAAAGGCGATTTTTGATTCATACTCCGTCACCGACAGTCTGGAATATTTCTCAACTTGGTTTGTCCGATCCTGTCTCGCATCCGAAAAAAAACTGTTGTTTCGGCGGCAGTCCCGCACGGCGCCTAATCCCGTCACTGCGCCCATAATCCCCGCACGTGAGTCCCCCCACACACACTGGCGAGGCGCAGGGAACTTTGCCCATGTATAGCCACCGCCTCGGACGGCGAATCTTAGGCGAGCGCCGCTCTGCGGCCTCAGTCCCCGGCACTGCGCCCCACACACTGTCCGGCGCCGGCGGACATTTCCCCCTCGATGTATGTCCGCACTACCTCCGGCCACCGATCATAGGCGCAGTCGCGCACGTGCGGCCTAAGGTCCCGCACTTGCCCTAAGTCCCGCACTGCTCCCATGTCACCACACTGTGCCCCACACACACTGGCGAGGGCAGGGAACTTTTGCCCGCATGTATTGACGCACCGCCTCGGAGCGAATCTAGGCGCAGGACCCGCTCTGCGCCCAGTCCGCCGCACTGCGCCCCACGACATCTGGCCTAGGCGCGCGGACTTTTTCCCCTCCCCCGCATGTAGTCCGCACTAACCTCCGGCTCCGAGTCCATTGGCGCAGCGCCGAGTCACTGCGCCTCAGTCCCGCACTGCGCCTGACACACATTGAGGCGCGCGGACTTACATGCTATGTATGAGCGCGCCCCGGCCCCGATATAAATCATGCACAGATTCCGCCATAAAAAGAAAAAAAAAAAAAGAATACTGGCGGAATGGTGCGCCCCGCCCCGGCGAGATTCATACATGTCGCCCTTTGTGGTTTTTTTTGTCGTTAGTGTTCCTTTTCATTTTAAAAAATATTTGACTCTAAAATGCTTTCACACCCGCTCGGTTTACCTTTAACTAACTTTTTGTGATTTTATCAGTGATCATTAGGCTTTATTTATATGTAATTTTTCCATTTGATTTTTTTAATAATGTGAGGGAAAATAGTAAAATAATCTTTAAAAAGTCTGTTTTTCACATTGTTTTTATTAACTAATTTATTTTTTAACAGTAAAATTTGCACCAAAAGAATTTTTTTATTGTTTCCCTTTTCCATTACAGACCATTTATATGTAGGTGATATAAAGTTTTAGGGTCCTCAGGGGCAGGGCTAAAAGTTGCAGTTTGGGCTGTTGGTGCTTTTTATTATTAGTGTTCCTTTTCCCCAGTGCAATAGTGATTGAACACTATCATTTTTTTTCCCACTCCCACTTTTTGTTTTTTATCCGTGATGCGCTAGGCTTTAATTTTACGTATTTTTTTGCTAATATAAGGGAAAATAGTAAAAAAAACCAACTATTTTTCACAGTTTTTTCACAATTAATTTATTTTTAACAGCAAAAGTGCCCAAAAATGTATTCTGTAATTGTTTCACTTTTCTGTTACAGACTATTTCTATGCAGGTGACATAAAGTTTTAGGCTCCTCAGCTGCGGGGGTAAGAAGCTGCATTTTTATGCTGTTAGTTTCTTTTATAATTTTTATATTTTTGTGTGTGGTTTTCTTTTTTTTACTATTATCCTATTTTACATATTGTGCCTCTGGAGCATTTTTACATAAGTTTTTTTTTGTTCCTGATTTCCCCTGTAGCTGATATATTAGCCCCAGTTACAAGGAAAAACTGCTGCCTGTACTTACTGCAAAGCTAATTTGGGGCTGATATTACCCATAAGCATCTGTAACTACCGAGTTCCAGTGGTCTTGGGACCACTGGCACCGGGAGCAGGAAGCTGAGAGGCTTCCTTCCTGTCTGTATATACAACACTCATTAAGCTCTGTATACACAGGGATGGGGAAGGCAGGGACGGTAATAATATATCCCTGCCTTCTTAGTGGAGAACCCGGCTGCTGCTGACAGCCGGCTCTTCACTCCCGCAGCTGCACAATTAGTTCTAGAACGTTCCTGCACAGATAAATGACCATTGCTCAGATGTTTAAAAAGTCTGTGGGCAATCGGCAAGTAGTTGAAGGGGTATTCCCACCTTAGACATTGATGGCCTATTGATAGGATAGGCCGTCAATTTGTGATAGGTGCAAGTCCCACCTCTCAGACCTACATTGATTTCACAGGGATCATTCTGACAATCTCAAACTTGTTTTTAAAGTGAAGTTTGTGCCGTGATCAGCTGATTGCCACTGGGTGGGCTTCTCTTGCCTGAAGCTGTGTGTAGGCTTACATATCCCCACAGCAGCCATTGCTTGTGAAAAGTGGTATTTCATGCCACCATGTAATAGGTGGATGCTTTGGGTCCTCCAGAGTGGGAGCTATATGTCTTAGAAGGTGTTGTCCCACCTCTGGAACCCGCATTGACCTCAATGGGATCGTTTCAACCACCTCTCCATTCCGAATGGAAAAGTATCGGGGCTTCTTCTTGAGATAGTTGCAGGTTCCAGAGGTGGGACCCATACCTATCACATATTGGGGGCATATCCTAACCTATATCTATGGTGGGACAACAAATTCAAGTATTCTGAGTGTTCCATATCTGGACACATGCAATTGCATTGACATATTGACCCAAAAGTTTCCAAAAGATAATAAACAGAGCTGAGATCAATGTATCTTACACAGAAATGCAAGTCATTTTTTAAAAAAGTTCTTCACTTTGGATAATCGCTAATTGTTGAAAAAAGGGCTTTGACAATAACCTGATGGCAACATCACTGAGGAGATAGAAGAACAGGTGCATAATCAAATGGTGCGGGCAGCACAGCAGGTACAGTATAATAATGGGTACTTTTAAATTTTCCCAGGCATTGACTGGGGTCAACGGTTCTGCGTCAACTGAAAAAGGAAGGAAGTTCCTCAATCTTTTAGATGGATCATTTTATAGGGCAAATTTGTTGAGGAACCCACTAGAAGTGATGCTCGTTGGATCTGGTTTATTTCTAAAAAAAGCAGAACTAGTCGGGGGAGCAGTCACGGGTTTTTTTAAAATCTTGGTAACAGTGACCATAATATAATTCACTTTAGTGTAAACTGAAAAAAAAAAAACAGAGCGGGAAGGCAAAAACATTTAATTTTAAAAGGGCCAAATTTCCTTATTGAGGACGCAATACATGACCTAGACTGGGAGCACTATTTAGCAAATAGTGATATAGAAGCCAAGTGGGGGAGCTTTTAATATACTTTGGGAAAATTTATTACATAATATATTCCTATGGGTAACAAGTATAGGCACTAAAACTAAAACCAACATGGCTTCTACCTTCTGTTAAGAGGGCAATAAACAAAAAAAAAAAGGGCATTTAAAAATATCAGTCAGAGGGGTCGGGATCAGCCTTTGAAAATTATGAGAGCTTAATAAAATCTGTAAAAAAGTGATAAAAGCAGCTAAAATTCAAATGAAAGGCAGGTGGGCCCAAAGGACTGCAAGACTAACCCCAAGAAATTCTTTAAGCATATAAATTCCAAAAAGCCAAAGTAAGAGCAAGTAGGACCCTTAAAAAACCTGTGATGGGGGGCTGGTCACTGGTGACCAAGAGAAGAGGAGAGGATAAAAGGTTCTTCAGCTCAGAAATTACTGTCAATGAAATATTTTAGTTGATGGGTGGCCCAAGTGCAGAAGTAGGAGTGGCAGTAACTGTTAATAAAATCATCTGCTATAATTAATTGCTTGAGTGTAAGAAAAAGTCAAAGCCAAGTTAAATAAACTGAATGTGAACAAGGGGCCCAGGCCCTGATGGCATTCACCCAAGAGTTCTTAAAAGAGCTTAGCTCGGTTATCTTGTGCCCCTGTACATGATTTAGAGATTCCCTGGTGACGGGTATAGTACCAGGAGACTGGCCGCAAGGCAAATGTATTCCCATCTTCAAAAAGGGGTTTCCCAAAGTCTTGCCCAGGTAATTATAGACCAGTTAAGTTTAACATCTGTTGTGGGAAAAATTTTGAGGGGTTCAAAAGGGGACTATATACGGGAATATGTGGACGAACACAATATTATTATGATTGCCAGCATGGATTTACTAAGGACAGAAGCTGTCGACCAATCTGATTCTTTTTATGAAGAGGCAGTAGAAGTCTGGAAGCGGGGCAGCTGTGATATTGTGTTTTTTAGACTTTGCAAAGGCATTTGACACTGTCCCTCATAAGATTTTGTTGGTAAAATTAGAATCCATTGGGTTAGAGATAACGGTTTGTAATTGGATCAAAAACTTGCTTGCTGGATTGTACCCGAAGTGGGGGAAAAATTACTCCTACTCTGAGTGGCCCCCGTTGTGAGTGTGGCCGCAGGCCATTTATTGGGTCCTCTTTATTTAATGTATTTATTAATGATATAGTGGAAGGGATCGATAGCACGGTTTCGATTTTTGCAGATGACACCAAGCTTTTCAGGTAGTGCAATCTATGGAAGATCTCATAAATTGCAAGCAGACCTGAAAAACACTGAGTGCTTGGGCATCCACTTGGAAAAATGGGTTCAATGTGGATAAATGAAAGGGTTATGCATCTGGGAGAATAGTCTACAGGAATCTATGCCCCTGGGGTAATAATCTGCAGGCATAAATATGTCCTAGGATGTAATAATCTGCAGGCATCATATGTCCTGGGGTAATAATCTTGCAGGCATCATATGTCCTGGGATGTAATAATTTTGAAAGGGCCCATCATATGTCATAGGGGAAACAACTTGGAGAATAGCTTGTGAGAAAGGATCTGGGCGTTCTTGTAGATCATAGACTACAGAACAGCATGCAGTGTCAATCAGCTGCCTCTAGGGCAAGTAAATATTGGCGTGTATTAAAAGAGGCATGGACTCTCGGGACAAGGATGTAATTCTACCACTGTACCAAAGCATTGGTGCGACCCCACTTAGAATATGCTGTTCAGTTCTGGGCCCCAGTTTATTTGAAGAGATGTAATGGAGCTAGAGAGAGTACAAAGACGAGCAACCAAACTTTATA
The DNA here is from genome assembly GCA_025379985.1 of Phyllomedusa bahiana. Classification (NCBI taxonomy): domain Eukaryota; kingdom Metazoa; phylum Chordata; class Amphibia; order Anura; family Hylidae; genus Phyllomedusa; species Phyllomedusa bahiana. Next base: position 135,363 of record JAODAL010003858.1, on the reverse strand, counting down.
AGGGGAATGGAGCATCTTAGTTTTTGAGGGGAGGTTAGCAGAATTTAACTTATTTAGTCTTGAGAAAAGAACGGCTTCGGGGGACATGATTAATTTATATAAAATATATAAATGGTCCCTACAAATAGTATGGGGAGAAATTATTTCAAGTGAAGCCCCCTCAAAAGACAAGGGGCATTCCCTTTTGACTAGAGAAAAAAGGGTTCAGTCTCCAGAGGGGAAAAAGTGTTCTTCACTGTAAGAACTGTGAATCTGTGGAATAGCCGTCTGAGGAGCTGGTCACAGCAGGAACTGTAGAGAGTTTCAAGAAAGGCTTAGATACCTACCTGGAACTAAAGAATATGAATGCGTATGTAGCCATGTAAAATTCTGGATCCTGTCTGGTGGAGGCTCTGGGGTCAGAGATACGTTCTCCACTGGAGCAGATTGGTTCATGCCTTGTGGGTTTTAAAGGTAATTAACCAGTGGTGAGGCTGGGCATAATGTCCTTGTCTCTCTCCCTTCACCCACATTTTACCCACCCCTGGTTGAGCTTGATGGACACGTGTCTTCTTTCAACCGTACTAACTATGTAACTATGTAACTATAAGTGTCCACCTGATCCCAAATGATCAGCTGTAATCTACAGGGAAACCTGTTATATCCCAGTAGTGCCCCCTCAGGTGAAATTAAGCATTACAAATAAAAGATTGAAATCCAGATTAGATTTGGGATACAGGACATGACGGGTCCTCCAGAGTGAGATATACGTTGATATGCATGAACGTTGGTGCTGACAGGCCAGGTCTAAATCACTTTGAGGTAGTGTAGAATGTGCCAGAATGTATGAAGCCGTTCTTCTCCAGGTCATACATACAGGGCAGTGTAGAGGCAATACCACAAGTCTGGCTCAGGCACCACCTTTACCCTGGTCTGTTCTTCTGCAGGTCATACATACAGGGCAGTGTAGAGCCAATACCACATATCTGGCTCAGGCACCACCTTTACCCGGTCTGTTCTTCTGCAGGTTCATACAAACAGGGCAGTGTAGTGCCAATACCACAATCTGGCTCACAACCCCCTTTACACTGGTCTGTCTGTTCTTCTGCAGGTCAAAACATACAGGGCAGTGTAAATCAATTACCACAAGTCTGGCTCAGGCACCACCTTTACCCTGGCCCGTTCTTCGCAGGTCATACATACAGGGCATGTAGAGCCAATACCACAAGTCTGGCTAAGGCACCATTTTTAAACCCTGGTCTTTCCTTCTGCAGGCCCATACAACGGGGGGGCAGTGTGGGCCCAACCCCCCAAACAAGTCGGGGTTTAAGGCACCCCCTTTTACCCTGGTCGTTTTTTCGGGGTCATACAAAACGGGGGCAGTGTAAGCCAATACCACAAGTCGGGGCTCAGGCCCCAAACCTTTCCCCTGGTCTGTTGTTCTGCGGGTTTTATACAAACGGGGCAGTGTAAAAACCAATACCACAAGTCTGGCTAAGGAAACCCAAACCCTTTCCCCCGGTCTGGTTTTCTTCTGCAGGTCATAAAATACGGGGGCCAGTGAAGACCCAAAAACCACAATCTGGCAAGGCCCCTTTTTTAAAACCCGGGGGTCTGTTTTTCCTGCGGGTTTATACTTACAACATTGTAAAGCCAATACCACAAAGTCTGGCTAAGGCACCCCCTTTTCCCCTTGGTCTGGCTGTTCTCTGCATTCATACAACAGGGCAGTGTAGAGCCAATACCCCCAATTTTGGCTAAGGCACCCCCTTTTTAACCCTGGTCTGTTTTTTTTCCAGGTCATACAAAAACCCCAGTGAAGCCAATACCACAATCGGGCCAGGCACCCCCTTTTAAACCCGGCCCTGGGGGCTGTTTTCCTTCTGCGGGTTAAATACAGACAGGGCAGGTAGGGGCCCAATACCACAACCCTGGCTCAGGCACCCCCCTTTTTAAAACCCCTTGGCTGTTCTTCGAAAGGTCATCATACAGGGCAGTGTAAAAACCCAAAACCCCAAAAGGGCCCTGGCTCAGGCCCACCTTTTTACCCCTGGTCTGGGCGGGTTCCCTTCTCAGCCCATACATACAGGACATGTAGACCCAATCCCCACATCGGCTCAGGCACCCCCTTTTACCCTGGTCTGTTTTTCTGCGGGTTCAAAAAATACATCAGTGTAACCCAATACCACAAGCCCCCGGGCCTTTCCTTGCACATCTTTAAAACCCCTTGGTCGGCCCCCTTTGTTTCTTCGCGGGTTTATACATACAGGGCATGTAGGGGCCCAATACCCCCCGTCTGGCTCGGGCCACCCCCTTTTAAAACCCCTGGTCTGGGTTCTTCTGCGGGTTAAATAAAATAAAGGGAAATTGTAGACCCAATCCCCACAAGCCGGGCCCCAAAACACCCCCTTTAACCCTGGTCGTTCTTCTGCAGGTCATAAAAATACAGGGAAATGTAAAAGCCAAAAACCCACAAGTCTGGCTCGGGGCCCACCATTCCCCGGGGTTTCTGGTTTTTTCTTCCTTTTTAAAACATACGGGGGGCAGTGTAGAGCCAATACCACAAGTCCGGGCCCCTCGCACCCCCTTTTTCCCCTGGTCTTTTTTCTTCTGCAGGTAAATTTTTTAAAAGGAGTGTAGAGCCAATACCCACAAGTTTTGGCTCAGGCACCCCCTTTTACCCGGGGTCTTTTCTTCTCAGGTCATACATAAAAGGCTGTAGGGGCCAAAAACCAAAAGTCTGGCTCAGGCCCCCCTTTTTACCCGGGGGTCTGGCTGTTCTTTTTTGCGGGGCAAACATAAAAGGGCAGTGTAGAGCCAATACCACAAGTCTGGTTTAGGAAACCACCTTCCCCGGGTTTCGGGCTCCCCCTTTCTGAAAGGTCATACAAAAAGGGCAGTGTAGACCCAAATACCACAAGTCGGGGCCTCGGGTACCTTTTTTTAAAACCCTGGTCTGTTTTTCCCAAAGGGTCATACAAAAGGGGGCCCATTGAAGCGCCAATCCCAAAAGCCTGGCTCGGGCAACCACCTTTCCCCCTTTCTGTTCTTTTTAAGGTCATACATACAGGCAGTGAAAAGAGCCAAACCACAAGCCCGGGTTTAGGCAAAACCTTTACCCTGGTCGGGCTGTTTTTCCCTGAAATTTCATACATCCCAGGCAGTGTAAGCCAATACCAAAAGTCTGGTTTCGGGGAACCAAATTTTTTACCCTGGTCGGGTTTTCTTGGGCCCAAAACAACGGGGGCAGTGTAGGCCAATACCACAAGGTCCCCCTTTAGGCTTTTTTTGGCATCACCTTTTAACCCTTGGTCCCCCCTTTGGCTTTCTTCTGCGGGTCATACAACGGGGCATTAGACCCAATCCCACAAGTCGGTTTCAGGAAACCCCCCTTTTCCCCTGGTCGGGTTTCCTGCAGGTTACATACGGGGCATTTGTAGACCCAAATTTACCACAAGTCGGGCCCCGGCACCCCCTTTAACGGGTCTTTTTCTTTTTGGGGTTATACATAAAAGGGAAATTTAAACCCCAAAACCACAAGTCCTGGCTCAGGCACCCCCTTTTTACCCGGGGTCGGGCTTTTTTTCCCGCAGCTCATACATACAGGGCAGTGTAGAGCCAAAAACCAAAAGACCTCGGGCACCACCATTCCCCTTTGGTCGGGTTTTCCCCTCTGCGGGTCATAAAAACCGGGGGAAAGTTTAAACCAATCCCAAACAATCTGGCTCGGGGCCCCACCTTTCCCCCGGTCCGGGGTTCTTCTCGGGTTTCAAAACATACGGGCCCAGTGTAGCCCCCAATACCAAAAGTCTGGCTAAAGGCACCACCTTTCCCCCCTGGTCTGTTCTTCTAGGTCTTTACTAAAAGGGAGTGTGGGAGCCAAAAACCCAAGCCCTGGTTTCCACCACCTTTCCCCTTGGTCTGGCTGTTTTTCCTCGGGTCATCAAAATGGCAGGGGAAAGACCCAAATACCAAAAAGTCGGGCCAGGCACCCCCTTTACCCTGGCTTTTTCTTTGCGGGTCATAATACGGGGCAGTGAAACCCAAAATACCAAAAAGTCGGGCTCGGAAACCACCTTTTAAACCCGGGTCCGGGTTCTTTTTGGGGTCAACATAAAAAAGGCGTGGTAGGGGCCAAATACCACAAGTCGGCCCTTAGGGCACCACCTTTCCCCTTGGCCCGGGCTGTTCTTTTTCAGGTCTACAAAAGGGGCAGTGTAAAACCAAATTTACCAAAAGCTGGTTTAAAAGGAAACCCACCTTTCCCCTTTGGTCCTGTTCTTCTGCGGGCCCATACATACAGGGCAGTGTAGAACCAATACCCCCAAGCCCTGGCTCAGGGCACCCCCTTTTTAACCCTGGCTGGGCTGTTCTAACTGTTCTGAGCCAAGTTTTTTGGGCATAAAAGAATCATAAATGTTCAAACCCCCCCAAAAATGTGGTGCAACTTTCCCCAAACCCCCCCCAAAAAAAAAATCTTTGCCGGCATTAAAATTTTTTCCCGGCCGGGCGTTTAAATTGCCCCAAAATTTTTTGGGCCCATCCCACTCTTCAAAATCTTTTGAATAGGGCACGAAAAGCTTTTGACAACCCAGTTTAAACTGGCACAATCCCATTCATAGATGTCGTCCATAATTTTTGAAAGCCCACTGTTGGCCAATTTAAAAGGGGGGAAAAATCTCTCCTTGGGGAGGGGAAACCCCAAAAAATTTGGTCGGTGTGGGGAAATTCTTTTTCCCCAAATTCAACCTCACTGATTTTTTTGCAAAAAGAAAAAGGTTTTAAGGGAAAAATAGCTGAAGAGCTCCACAGCGCACTCTATTGGATTATTTATCCTCAGATCACATGTAGCTCACAAAGCCTAGAAATTTGTTAAAGGGGTTTTTGGGGCTAAACCCTTTTAAATTCATCTACAACAGCTTTTTTCGGGGGTAATTTTTGGGGCCCCCCATTCATGCAGGTTTTGAATTTACTGTTGGCTGGGTTTTAAAGGGAAAGTTGGGGTTTTGAAAAGGGAAATATCCCCTTGAAAGAGAAAACCAATTAAAATTGGGGCGGGGTTTTGGGGCCCAAAAAATGAAGTTTCTTAAACCCTCCCTTTGTATTATATTTAAAAATTGGGGTTTTCAACTTGGGCCCAACCCCCAAATTTAAAGGGCCCTTTGAGGGGGAAATTTTCCCTAGGACAACCCTTTTTCACTGATCAGGCCCATTGGGTGCTGGTTTGGGGTTCTCTTTCCTAAAGCTTATCTAAAGGGTCCCCATACCCCACAGCAGGGCCCCTTCAAAGGGGAAAAAGTGGGGGTTTTCATACTATCCCAAATAATAAAATGGATGCATTGGGTCCTCCAGAGTGGGCACTCTCTGTTCTGGCACATATAAGGAGGTTTTGGGTTGGAGACCTCCTCTATGATGTTTATATCTCCATATAGATAGGGGTTCATGTTGGTAGACAACACCTCCAAGATGCAGAAATATTGAAATATATTGCTCTTTGTATATCTCCTCCACTCAGACCAAAATAGGATCCTTACAGTTAAAAGAAACCCTTTTTTTCCCCTTATTTTGCGCAGAATTCCTAAAAAGGGTTTTAAATTTAACTCTTCCCTTTTTGTTCCACGGCAACCCCTTTTTTGTCTGCCCATAAACATGTTTTTACATTTAAGCACTTGTTATTTTCTGCAGGCATCGAGTACTATAGGTATGAGGCATATGGGGCCAAGGGCTTTATAGAAATTAAAGAAAAACAATCCTTTATATTTTCGATAAAATACTTCACATATTGGAGTAGTTTCAACCCTTTCCATTAACTTTCCCTCAAAAAAATATTTTCTTTTATTTGTACAGTATTACTCTTAGTCCGGGGGAAAATTTTCCCGACATCGGGTGAAGTGTGGGTTAATCAATTTTCCCGGAACTGGGGGCTGTCCCGGGGGCTGTGTCCCGATGGGGGGCACCGGGGTAATGTAAAATGGCGCTTTTGTTTTCCGAAATTAAATTTTAAAGCATAGAAGTCCTTGGGGTTTTTTTTTTTTTGTAAAAGATTAAAGACCAAGTAAAAGTTTTTTAAACCCAAAAGGGTTTTCCAAACCACTATTAAAAAAAGCCCCCAAAAACTGCAGGTTTTTTTTTCCCCCTCTTTTTACCTTGGGCATGAAATCGGATAAACCTTCCCCGTTTTAGGTCAATTAGGAACCAAAATTTTTTCTATTTGCCAAATGCAGAAAAATGAAAGGGGGGAATTTTTAAAGCTTTTTATTGCTTTCCCCGCAAAATCAGAAGTTTCCTTCCCATTTTTTTTAGATTCGGTAACTTTGCCCTTAAACTGGGGGACTTGGGTCAAACGTTTTGGTCCTTCCCCCAACTTTTCACAATTGTTTTTAGGAAAATTTTTGGGCCCCCTTTCCCCCTTGACAGAAATGGTGTAACTGAGCCAATGTTTTTGGGGGTCCCCCTTTCTCGCCAAATGCCCTTTTTACTTTGCCCAAAATTTCCAAAGGAAATTTAGATCGGGGTTTTGGGGATGGCCCCTCCAAAACATTGAAAATTGGGTTCCTTTTAAACCACTGTGTAACCCGTTTGGCAGCAGCTTCGGGGCAATTTTCCATTTTGGAAAAATCCATTTCCATCCAACTTTTTAAATTTCCCCGGGGATGGGTTGAGTGGTTTTTTTCATTTTTTGCCCATAAAACTTTTTTTCCCTTTTGATGGGCCCTCTATTTTTTGAAGTGGGATCAGTCCCTCCTCAGCAAAAAAAACCCCACAACATTTATAAAAACCACCCCCTTGTCACAATTGGGGGTGGTTTTTTTAGGCTTCCAACCCTCCCTTTTTTTCCCCCAAAAAATAACAATGGTCATTAAAAAGCCAAAAAGTTCAATTTTAGTTTCTTCAGACCACAGGACAATTTTCTCCAAAAATGTAGGGCTTTGTTCCGGCATTTGCTAACCATTAAAACTGGCTTTTTTTAAATTTTTTACTTTGGGTAAAAGGTTTCTTTCCTGGCAGAGGGCCTTTCACCCATATTGGGTACAGTACTCATTTCACTGGGGGATAATGACCCCAATCTTACCGGGGGTTCCCCCCACAAACTTCACAAGGTCTTTTTCTTTTGTTCTTGGGGTTTATATTCACATGCTGGAACCCAAAACACGTTCATTCCTTTTGAGACACAAACCCCCTCCCTTTCCTTTTCCCCAAGGTTGATGGCTGGGCATTCCAATTGTTTTTTAATTTTTTTGTAAATTTTTTGTACAGATTAACGAGGCACCTTCGGTATCTGGGGAAATTTCCCCCAGGATGATCCAACTTTTGCAAGTCCACAATTTTCTTCCGATATTTGGCTGATTTCTTTGGACTTTTCCCCCGATGTTAAAAACACCGAAGCAGCGGTTTTCTGGGGTGCAAATAAAAAACAAAAAACACGTTTCTCAATTGGCTCAGATGGGTTTTCCCAAATTTAAATTATCAGGGAAACTTCCAAAGACCTAAAATCATCATTGGGGGGGGTCCCAAATTTTTTAAAAAGGGAAGTAATCCCATTTTAAAAAAAACTTCTGGGTTTTTCAGAAATTAATAAAAAGCCTTCAAAAACCCCTCTCAAAAATTTGCATTTTGGGGAAAAAGGAAAAAAATTTTTTGGGTTTAAAAATTTAAAAAAAACAGGGAAAGGTTTTTTTCTGATTTCATGTCAGAAAGTGATAAAAAACCCGCAGATGGGGGTTTATTTTAGAGGGGGGGAAACTTCTGGTTTTCCCAAATTTTATATGGATAACCAAAACAAAATTTTTCTAAAGCATTATACAAAAATTTTAATAAGAAAAAAATATAAAACAAATAATAAAATGTAATCCTTACAGTAGATACTCGGGCAAAGAACATAAAGGTGGGGGTAAAAGGTGAAGAAGAAAACAAGGGGAAGGTTCTCTTGGTGTCGTAGATCAAGCAAATATTTGTAGAGAGACCGTATATTAGCCATGCTCTCACCTTATAGTGCTGTACAGATCCGGGACTAAAGGGGTGGATCTAGAAAAACCCCAAATATAAGGGGCCCCTATTGGGGCGGGAAAAAGGGGTGGAATTTTAGATTCCCCCAGGAAAGGGGGGGTCTTTGGGGGCCCCACTAGGGGTGGATCTAGAACCCCAGGGTGGGGGGGTCTATGGAAACCACTAGGGCTTGGGTCTAGATCCCACAAAATGGGGGGCTCTTAGAGCCCCACTAGCCTTTGGGACCAAAATCCAACGGATGGGGGGCCCCAATGGAGCGCACTAGGGCTGGGTCAAAACCCACAAGATGGGGGGCTCTATGGAGGGCACAAGGGGTGGGTGATCCCACAGGATAGAGGGCTCTATGGAGCGCACTAGGGGGGTTTGGGTCTAGAATTTCCCCCAGGATGGGGGTCTCTATGGGGGCGCCCTAAGGGGTGGATCTATATCCCACAGGGTGGGGGGGCTCTATGGAGGGCACTGGGGGTGGGATCCAGCCACCAGCCCTAATGCACTCCATAGAGCCCCCCATCCCCGTGGGGATCTAGATCCATCCCTAATGCACTCCATAGAGCCCCCCATCTTGTGGAATTTAGATCCCAGTTTTTTTTTGCATTAATAATAAAATGTAATTTATAATATAATGTAATATTATATAAAAATAAAAATTTTTTAATTAAAAAAAACAAAAATTTTAAAAATAAAAAAAGTAATATAAATAATCTAGTATAATAAAAATTTTAATAAAACTAATAAAAACTAATAAAATAAATACAATTGGGAATTTCCATCAATGGGAAAAAAAAAGTATAATCAAATAAAATATAAACAACATAATAAATAAAATTTTAAATAAAAAATTGTAATATTATGTAAAAAAGTATTTTTAATTGAAAAAAAAAATCAATTAATTTGGGAAAAAAATAAAATCTTTTAAAAAAATATAAATTCTCATAAATTTTTAAAAAAAAGTCAAAAATCTAATAAAATGTAATATAATTGAATGCAATCTAATGAAATAAAATATAGTATAATCAATAAAAATATAATACAACAAAATATAATAAAATGTAATATATAATGTAATATTATATAAAAAAGTATATTCTAATTGAATAAAATAAAATACAATAAAATACAATAGAATGGAATCTTATAAAATCTAATATAATTATTATATATTTTAATAAAATCTAATCTTATAAAATTTAATACAATTGAATACCATCTAATTAAATAACAAAGTATAATCAAATAAAATATAATACAACATAATATAATAAAATGTAATATAACATAATAAAATAAAATATGATCTAATAAAATATAATCAAATCAAATCTTATATAACCTAATTAAACATAATACCATATAATAAGATATAATATAGTAAATTATAATATAACATAATAAAATATAATACAATATAACATTATATAATACAACATAATATTACAATCAGGTGCTGGATTCGCTGGGTCACAGCAAGAGATGACTCAAACCACACCAGGGAGTGGAGTCTAAGGAGCCCTTTGGTATTCACAGAGCCTGCCGCAAGGTGGAATGCACTTGGCTGCGGGGAACTCCCAGGTCCCTACCCCTGACATGGCTGCTTGGGGTGACAGCCCATGTACTAATGGAGTATACAGGGAGCGGCAGAGGCGTCGTCGGGTCACAGACAGTAAGGTCAGGGTAGACGGCAGGCAGAGAATAGTCTGTAAATGTAAGCCAAGAGTCAAAACCAGGAAACACGATAAACAGGCAAACACAAGCTGAGGAACACCAACAAACTGGAAAAGAGATGATGGAGAGGTGTCCAGATAAATCCCCTGCAAAATGCCATGTGCTCCAGAAAATTTGGGTGGCACGTGCTGGTCCTTTAAATCACAAAGGTACGACTCACGCGCTCCTAGAGGATGGCCACAAGGGTGCGGCTGCACAGACGGGCTAGTAGCCTGGAGAAGACCAGACATTGGAGTTGGCAGGGAGTAGAGAAGAGGTGACTAACAAGCCAGGGAGCCATGACGCGGGCACATCTGCAGAATGGGACACAGACTGCCGAATGTGTTGTGACACATAATATACTTTACTATAATATCTGGAATAATAGTAATAAAAATTACCATAGCGCAAAGAACTGGCAATAGAAGAAAATGTTATTTAATAAGATATTTCACTTTACTTCTGTTGTGCAATATACCAGATATTTGAACCCTCTTTACCACAATCAGAATAACCAGGATGCAAAATCTAAATGATCCCCCAATATTCACTCTTGACCTTCACATGAAGGCCTGCACTGGGAGAAACCCACTGGTGGGCCCGAGAAACTGAAGAGGCTGCTGATTTGAGTCACATTTCATTTCAAGCTTTTCAGTTAGGGTCAGCCTGTATCAATATTCAGTGAAAAATGCCAAAAAAAAGTTGGCGTTTCTCAGGACCTAAGGTGGGGTAAGGGTTTTGATCTGCAAGGTTTAACTTACCATCCCCATTGCCTCTGGTCCCACGGCGCCCTTCCGGTCCAACGTCACTTCTGATCCATCGCCATAGGGTACCCTAATATAAGTTGGATTGGAGATTACATCAGAATATAAGTGCTGTGGGACTGGGGGCAACAGAGACCAGTGTTGATGGGGACTTGTAAGTTAAAGGGGTATTCCAAAACTTTGAAAAGCCTCCCTACCACTTCTTACTGTGCTTAAATAGAAAAGGAATCCAAATCACCAATTCCCCCCAGTCCCTCACTGATGACGTCACATTCATGGATCACATTATACTGCAGCCAATCAGCATACACATCATGTGACCAAAGAGGTCAGTGATTGGTTGCAGCATCATGTGATCCATGAACATGACGTCATCAGTGAGGGATGGGGAGGGGGGACACTGGAGCTCTGGCAGAGATGGAACGGGGGTGATGGAAGAGGTAAGCATGGGATCATTTACTATTTAAGCACGGTGGGAGGTTTTAAAAGTTTTTGGTTAGGTTTATCCCTTTCTTGAAGTATTCGGCCGACCTGAAGCAATGTGTTATAGGATCAGGGTTAAAAAAAATTCAGGTTCAAGACATCCAGAACCTGAATTTTTTCAAAAAAGTTTGGTTGATATTGTATGAAACAGAAGAGAGACATTCCTCTGAATGCCACCATATACAGTATGACCGACGATGTTGTGAAATAAGGCTATAAAAAGCTAAAGAATTGAATTGCAACAATATTACTCTTCCCAACAACTTTCATCAGGGAATTTGGAAGACCCAATACTGGTAAAATAGTGTATACAGAAATAGATGGGTATGGCCAAAGTTTGATATTTAATTTTCTAATAATATAGGGTGACTTCTGTGAATCGCATGCACCATTTTTGTAACTTGGCACCAACACACCAGTTCTAAATAGATATAGAAGAGTGTACGATATGACAGTATGAATGAAAGTGTTATGTGGCAGACATTTTTGGAGCATAACATTCAAAATTGGCGCATAGAGTGTTATCCGCCGAACTTGGTATAGCAGTTTCATACCAAGTTTTGGCGCATTAAAATGTGTCATCAAGTGCACACTGCGCCAATTTTGGCCTTAGGCCTGTACATACAGCTATAGAACCGACAATATACGGCACAAAAATGGCAAAGGCGAATTCATAGATGTCCATAATACTTTTTATCCTTTTGCATTTTGAGGGCAGTGGCAACAGTAGATTTGGACATGGGAAAACTGAGCCAGAAAGCGAAGAATGTAGTGGGTATGCTCTGTGACATTGTCATGTAGTGGGCATGCTCTGTAACATTGTCATGTAGTGGGCATGCTCTGTGACATTGTCATTGCACAGGAAGAGGGAGGAGGGAGGAGGAGCTGCATTGTTCCTCATAGCCTGTTGTCTATGATGAAATTCTGTTATCTGTCATACATTTCACTGACACACCACCTCTGACAGTATTAAGACGACCCAATCGCTAGAGATTGAAGTTTCAGACTAAAGGCGACACGTATGAAAGAACTTTTCACCCTTTTTTGGCGTACAATGCACCTAATTGAGCCGTCTACGATGTCTAATGCACCTAATGAATGTTTTAGGGGCATTGTTCGTAAGACTCGACACTTTCTAATGGGACGGCGGCGCCCGAAAATTGAGGGGGTGTGTTCTGGGGGCGTCGCACCACACTTGTGTTATTAGAGACATATGTGAATGTGGGTCGGCAACACTAGGCCCATTACTGCTCGGACAGGCAGACCTACCTCAATGTGCTCTGCCTGAGCCTGAGGAGTCACAGTGGGGATAGAGTTGCTGTTAGGGGAAAAAAATATCCAACATTTCTCAACTTCCACCAGTGCAATAATAAAAAGTGATTTCTGATAATTATCAAACTATATCAAATGAAATTATTTAAATTTAATGAATGTTTCATATAAAAATTAATATAAAAAAATATATTAATATCCACCAAAAATATAAAAAATATCTCCAATAAAATGGATTTTTTAAATTTAATTGAATTAACACTTAGTTTTTCATTAAATAACCACTGATGTTGTTGTTCAGATTTTTTATATGTTTTAATTGTTTATACATAAATTTGAAATGTACTTTTGCTGCTCTCAGCCTTTATTCACATACAGCATGAGCAGCATAGAACAGGTCTATTGATGGGTCCTGTGGTCCACCAAGAGGATCAGTCCCATAGTGTTTCTATCACTGACATGTTATACTAATGACTTCTCTTATTTCGGCCTATATACAGCCTTTAATAATGTTTGGGCATTATAAAGCGCCTAGTTCATAATGCACACTAACACACAGGCGAGGGGCGGAACTTTTGATGCCATTTATAAGAGCCTCACCAAAAAACTACATTTCATACATTCAGGTGCATTATACACTGAAAATGAGACACGACAAATCACTTTGAAGCGACTTCCTTCATACATGTCGGCTTAAGGGTATGTTCACACAGCATGTTGGATCGAAAAAATGCAACCAAAAGCGCTGCGTAAATCGCATCATAACAGGTCCATGGTTTGGCAGCGTTTTGGGTTGCGGCTCAGGATACGTGCATTGTCAAATTCTTTGAAGAGATCCAAAAGATGCATGTAAACTCGCATTGGCAATCACTCATCTGAACACTGATGGGTGTTTTTACATGCGAAGCATGTAAATCACATGCACATTGTTAGATGGCGTGTTTGGGTCCATTTTAGGGTCCATGAAATCATGGTTCCAAAAGGCCGGTGTGAATTCGCATTAATGGGGTTGTTTCACTACAGGGATCGTGTTCTTATATCTAAAGATCTTGCCAAAAACAAGTCACTTTGCAATATGTGTCCATTAAAAAAAAAAACAAATAAAAACAGTGTCCTATTATTTCTAGATATCCCTTTGTTATTTGGGGCTGCATCAGCTCCTCAGGTCACTATAGCTGCGACAGTTTTATCTCTCCTGATAGCTGCCAGCGACTGGTCTGATATAGCTTACAGAACCTGTTCTATCTCTTTGATAGGCTGCCAGCACTGGTTGCTATAGCTACAGGACCTGTTCTATCTGTATCCTGAGGCTGCCAGCACTGGTCGTATAGCTACTAGACCTGGCTTCTACTGCAGTTAGTAGAAGCCAGTAAAACTGCCCTGGAAAACAAAATGGTAACCAAAAGAAAAACGGACTGAGATGAATCAATGTAGTCCGGAGACAACCCCTTTTAGGAGTGCGTTTCACCGCATGGCAAAGAACAAAATTGTTCGGTTTTGACTCAGCAGAAATGTCAGATCCCAAAGTTTTGAAGTTTCTTTGACACAAGAAACCCCGGTTGTTGTTTTTTGTGTTCAGCAGTTGTGTTCATTTTTTGATACCTGTTTGGGGGGGGGGACTATGTTCTGTAACGGCCTTAATGTGGGACGTATTTCAGTCACGTAATTACGCGCCGTTTTACTGCGAAATATTGACGGGCTGAATTACGTACTCAGTCATTAAGGTAATCCACAGTTCTCACTAGAGAACTATGGATTACGTCTCATCTCCCTGCTCGGCGAATACGACGTGGGGGGAGATAAGTGCATGTGAATTACTAGCGGCGTATACGCACCGCTGGTAATGAAGTTATGGCCGGCGAGGTGTCGCCCCCCCCCCGCTCCCGCCCCTGCTCCCGCCCCTGCTCCCGCCCCGTCCCCGTCCACACGGCGTAATGAACATAGCCATTTTGCCACTGATTTTGTCCAGGTTGTTGAGCAGTTTTTGGACTGTTTTTCAAGCAGAAAAGTGTGCTGAGTGCAAACACAGTTTTTTTTTCCCCAAAAACTGAAAGCCGCCCAAAAACCTGGACAAAAACCTTTCACTCATTTTTTGTTCGGTTTTCATTGATTCCAATGTTAATTTTCTGTCTGGAAACCGAGCAGAAGAATGAACATGTTCTAAGTTTTTACGACCGCGGTCGGTGTGGTAAGAGCGTCCAGGCAGAAATCCGCATTCTGTGGAGGACTGCAGAACGGTTTTTGTCTTAAAGTTAATTGCTGTGGTTGTACGTCGGTTTTTCGAATAGAACGGTTTTTAAAACCGTAAACCGTCTGACAAGCCGACCAATAACCCTTGCCGTGGAGACAAACCCTTAGGGTTCAGTGGCTGGAGTAGAAGCTAATTTATTTCAGTATCATGTGTTTAAATATAGATATTGATGAGTAAACAAAAAAACTAAGGGCTTGTCCCCATGGCAAGGTTTATTGGTCGGTTTTTCACACGGTTTGCGGTTTCATAAATCATCTGAAAACCGACAAGCAACGCTTCCCAATAGACTTTAATTGAAAAATCTTCAGCATAATTCCACACTGAACGGTTTTTTGTCAGTACGTCTTTTCAGGTACGCTTGGCTGTCTGAGTAACAATTTGAACATGTTCATTCTTTGCTCGGTTTCCAGACAGAAAATTAATATTGAAGTAAATGAAAACAGAGCAGAAAGTAAGTGAATGGTTTTTATCCAGGTTTTTGGGCGTTCTTCAGTTTTTGAAGAAAAAACTGCATTTGCACCGAGTACAGCGGCTCAGTGGTTAGCGCAGTGCAGCCCGGTGACTTGGTAGTTAGCAAAGTGGCTCAGTGGTTAGTACAGGGCATCACAATGGCTCGGTGGTTAGCATGGTGCAGCATGGTGACTCGGTGGTTAGCAAAGTGGCTCAGTGGGTTAGCACAGTGCAGCATGGTGGCTCAGTGGTTATTACAGTGCAGTATATTAGCCTCTGAGATGGTGGGCTCAGTGGTTAGCACAGTGCAAATGGTGGCTAGTGGTTTATTCATGTGCTCAAGGTATAAATACTCTTAGGGGGCCCTTTCTAAAAAAAAAAAAACAAAAAAAAAAGGGGGGGGGGGTAAATGGTCGGGGGGGATGGACTCCAAAGTGTGTTGGGGGGGGGGGTGGGGGGGGGGGTTTTAGGCATAAGGTTTACAGCATAGTGGGCCTAGTTGGTTTATTTACAGTTTGCAGTATTATTAAAGGCGCAAGAGGATGGTGGCTCATTTCGGTTAGCATAGTACAGCAATGGGAGGCCTATGTGGTTAGTACAGTGCAGTACGAACTTAGGTCAGAGATGGTGGCTCAGTGGTTAGCATAGTACGGCCTGGTGGCCTAGTGGTTATTACAGTGCAGTATATTAGGCTCAGAGATAGTAGCTCAGTGGTTAGCATAGATAATAACAGGCCTGGTTGGCCTCGGGTTATTACAGTGCAGTTATATTTAGGCTCAGAAATGGTGGCTCAGTGGTTAGCACAGTGCAGCATGGTGGCTCAGTGGTTATTACAGTGCAGTATATTAGGCTCAGCGATGGTGGCTCAGTGGTTAGCACAGTGCAGCATGGTGGCCTAGTGGTTATTACAGTGCAGTATATTAGGCTCAAAGATGGTGGTGTCTGTAGGGTTAGATGGAGGGTGGGGGAGTGTTATTTTTGTGTTCCTTTTTAATAACGTTGTTGTGGCCTTGGTTGTGGGGGGGGGGGGCCCCTAAAGGTTGGGGTTAATTTTTTAATTTTTTTATAAACAAGTGCCCCCCCATTTTTTATTAACCTATTAACTCCCAATACCTTATTTATTCCACTATTACAACCCTCATCTACAAAACTTACCTCTAATTATTACCCTATTAACTCCAAACTACTTCCACTTAGTTCCAACTATTAACTTTCATATAACAATCCTATCATTGAAAAATAAACCAACCTCACCACCAACGACAAAGTGTCAATTCGAAATAATATAAAATAAACAACAAAACCCCCCATAACATTAAAAAATTCCCAACTAAATATCTCTCCCTCCTCTCACCCCAAACCCATTTCCTTTTTTTTTTTTTCCATCCCACATAACCTCTCATCCCAAACCCATATCACATACCCATGTCCCCCACCACAACCCAACAACAATTATCTAAAAACCAAACCATAAAATCCAAACCCCCAACTACCCATCCATTCCACCTACAATCCCCACCTCCACACCAATCCCACCCAAACACTATACAAAACCAAAACCAAATAGTAATCACAAAAAATCCATATAACACAAAAAAACCAAACCTTACTCACAAATCTAATAAAAACTAAATAAAACACATATAAATAAATAATTCTATATCTAACAACCAATCCAACACAACACAATCACACCACCCCTACCAACCAACACATACCACACTCATCTACCCTCCCCCCCTTCCCTTCTATTATACCCTCTTTTGTAATCCCAACTCACACCTATACCCCCCTTTTACCCCCCCCCCCTTTTTCCCTTCCCCCCCCCAACACTAACATCTTCCCACACAACCACATTTTAAATTAACACATATCCTAAAACCACTCTTCCCACCCCTCCCCCCCCTCTCTTCAATTTCCTTACACATCTTAACCCCTCCCCCCTTCCCCTATATCACCCTCTTTTTTAAACCAACTAACTAACCCCCCTTTCCCCACATCTATATCCCTCCTAATATAAAACTCATTCACACCCCAACACACATAACTCACATAAATCCGATCATCTATAAGTTTTACTATCTATGTATAGTCATTCCTATCTCTCTCAAATCTCCGTTGTCTATCCCCTGTTGTCATGTACTGTCCACACACCTACTCTCTGCTCCCTTCTCAGCGCAACTTCTGTGACAAGTCGCTCAATCACTTGCTCTGACAACCTATCTTCTCATTCACCATTGTCCCACACACCTATTATTGTACACCCTGACTACTCGTGTCGTGATTATACACTACTCTGTGTGACAACAGTTCCTCTCTTGTTATATAAGTACACTACCACTCGTTGTGACCTCCTCCTCATGTCACATCCATATCACGAAACTCCACCACAAATCACACTCCCCCCCCCAACAAATAAACCCCCACCCCCACCCCCCCCACTCACCCAACTAAATTTACACCTCTCCCAAAAATCCCCTCCCTTTCCCCCCTCCCATAACAACATCTCATCTAGAGCCAAACACTTCATAGATGAATAAAACAAATATGTGCTCCCTCGCCACTATGCTCCATAATACCCTGTAGTTCCACACACTCTCTGACATTCATTTGTCCCTATGGTAAGTCCACAATCATCACTGTGACCATACCCACATATCGATCCAAGACTTCCCAATCATGAATAGCCTTATAATGGTGAAGAACCACAATACTCTGATGTGTAATGATATCACCTACACCCTCACATCCTACAGACTTCTGCTGTACCTCCCTATCACAACAGAAGTCAAAATGTTCTGAATCAACCAAAATACTCAGAATGTCGTCAGTCAAATGTACAGTAACACAATCTACTCCCACCTCTGTGCTTGTGAGATTGTGTAAGAATCATATCTCTCTCGCATATCTGTGTCCGTATGAATATACGTCATCTTCATGCACACAGACCACTCCAGAGCACCCCAGATACTCCCTCGAGTTCACTGAGATCATTAAATGCCTATATCCTTCATCATCTCCGTTGTCATGTCTATCACAAGAGTCTAGATATCACACAATCACCACTTCACAGATAGTACAATCACTCTAAATATCAAATAAAACTCATCACTGACCTCCCACCTCACATTTTGTTGACCATTGACCATCACTAGAATAAAATCCATTTATTTCTCTCTTGCAGATCACTAGAGACCTGAACTCACAATTAATAAACAAAGAAAACTCTACACAGTTTTTTTAAAAAACCCATTGCCACTTCACTGTTGCCTGTCCTCAGTAACATTCGAGTCTCAAACAAAAAAGTTATAAAATAACTAAGATCCCTCACACTCCCCTGTCCTCCACACAACTCCCCACCTCTTTATCTCCCATCTCTCGTCTTTCTATCATTGAACTTACTAAATCCCATATCCATATTTCAACTGACTATGTTCCTAGTCCTACTCCACTCATCGCATGATCACATGTTCTTATAATTGTCTAACACTGTGTCCTACGTCATATAACACATTCAAATGAACCCCACCTTCACCCTGTGTTCTACGCCTCACTCACTCACTCCATCATGTGCCTACTCTCTGTAGTCCACAAAAACGTCTATAGAGACCACCAATCTGACTAAAGTAACAAACGAATCTATATCTGACTCACGCTACCACCCTAGTTCTGTCCTCTTACGATAAACTACTCCTCACTCTCACACGCATCTTTAGAGTATCACATATCTCTATAACAGTGTGTCCTGTGTCTCCCTATGTTCTATCTGTCACACTAATGTGTCTACAGTCCCTTCCTCTGTGCTATGTCTTCTAATATTGGTATAGTGTTATTTCGATCCTCATATGTGTTTCCTCTCTCTAATAGACTCATATTCAATTATATTCATCCAAGATATACTGTGTTATGTGTTCCTGTGGAGTTGTATGACACAATATAGACACTAATTCCTCACCCCTACCACACTCGCACACTTCACTCCCCCTCATGCTGTTGTGTCAATAATATCACTCATTAATTCCACTTCTACACGTGTACGCATAGATATCTACAGTCTCAAGCATCGAGTGTACACACTTATGTTTTGACTCATAGTTATTTCACTGTTGTCTCACACGCCTTGTGCTGTCTGTATAACATATTCCATATACCTGTATCCAATCACTATCACTAGTAATTCTACACCTGCGTTCTATGATCCACCAGTGTCACACCTCTCTCTGTCCTCCACCACACATCACTCAACCATACCTCATTTCTAATACTCTCAACAGCGACCTCACACCTTCTATAGAACATGTCACTCCCTCACCCAACCTGTTACTCTTATAACTGAGTGTCAATAGCACAAACTCACAGACCTCCTTTAAACTCCACTCTACCATCATATGACTCACACTCATCCACAATGTACCTCTGAAGTACACCATACTTACACATCCAACCCTAACCTCCCACCCTGATCCTAAATCTATTCAGCACTACCTAGACACTACCCATCAAGACCCCACTGCTCTCTCTCAATAAGAACATGTCCAAACACACTCCATCTCATGTCACTCAGAACATATCTCACACATCTTGTGTGTCTAACCATCTATCCATATCTGCTCTCCATCTGTGCTCTCCACTCTCCAGCCCCTGTATTGTCAATGTCATCTCATATAACTACATCCTCTCACTATCCTCCTGATCAGCCTCACTATTCTTGTAGTACCTACCACATCGCTGATCTCTCTCCTAGCTTTGTGTGCTAAACTCCCCTCCCCCCACATCTGACCATTATAATATTACTATATACTAACCTCTAAACAGACTCACTATCTGAATCCCTAGTTCATCCGTGAGTCTCATGTCCCGAGAGTTGTCATTCTGTACGTCGTACTCTCACCTAGATCCTCTCCTTCTCTCTTAGAGGACAGATGAGACCTGCTGTCCTCCATAAACCTCCTCTAATGTATCGTCCCATCCACTCATGAATATCATCACCACGAGTGTACACATTCACACTAAACCACATCAATCCACACTATCATAATCTCTGATATAGCATCCATGTCAAACCTATCTCTTACGCTCTGTTCCCTAAGTCACAAGTAGACAGACCAGACTAAACTTCTGTCTATACTCAACCTGACAACACCATCTGAATCTAGTAAATCCATCTTCCATCGTCACATACAGGTACCAACTTTATAGTTATGTCCGTCCTATGTTCCCCCCCATGCTGTAGACCTACTTAACACATATGTGATTGAGAGACTATATATCACCCTTGTTGTGCTCTCTCAACCACGCAAGTGCTCAATCCAGACTGTTCACAAGTCGCCCCTGTAGACCTAGATGTTCTCTCTCTAAAGAGTGAGTGCAGTGTTGTCCATCGACATCCACTTAAGTGACAAGCAGATTTATCTACATTTAGTGATATCTCATGACACGGCGGCCAGACTACTTGAAATATTCCTCACAAGCTCTTATTCTGAATTCCATACCTTCTCATCAAAACGGTGTACCTTCACACCACTGTAGAGTCTCTCTGACACAATTAACTACTATCTTCTAAGCAACATGAGACAATCTCATTAATATCTTAAAATGTGCTCGTTTCTCATAAGCCACCTGTGTCAATAACACTCCCTCCTCGCCCCTCCCCTTATTCTCAGTGCCCTCTAGAAGAAGTGAGTGTCACATTTTTGTGTGTCGAGCCAACACACACCTCTTTGTGTACTCACACACACTGCGTAGGTGTGTCCCACAGATCTCTCGTGTTCATATTCTGTGTTCCAACCCGCATCTCACTTTCCGCTATGTGATACTGTTCTCGTTCGCCCATTCCACCACTATCCCTCCCACTACACGTGTCCTTATGTCTGTGTACAACATATATTGTTGATTATGTTTATCCAACTATTATTAAACTCTTCACCCCCACAAAAAAAAAAATCCTCTTTGTCACCCTCCCGTCGTCCCCTATCAACATCCCCTTGCACTGTTCAGATGTTCGCCCACTATTCACCCACATCCCTCTCTATCACTAATATCTGTCTCTTCTCAACCAATGGTCTATCCCGTCTGCTACTCTCTCTATGTCTCTGAATCACTCCATCCATGTGTATATCCTAAAATTTCCATATCATTCTAGCATTATACACTCTATAGTGCAGATTACAGTGCCACCCATCGAGTATTACAACTGTGATACCATACTTCTGTGCTCCTTTCAGCTAGTATGCATAGACACACTTCAGAGTTGACTCTAAACCATCTACACTCACACGACCTCTTGCACCTAGAGCTACACCACTCAATCAA
This sequence comes from Phyllomedusa bahiana, assembly GCA_025379985.1. Classification (NCBI taxonomy): domain Eukaryota; kingdom Metazoa; phylum Chordata; class Amphibia; order Anura; family Hylidae; genus Phyllomedusa; species Phyllomedusa bahiana. Next base: position 114,144 of record JAODAL010003858.1, on the reverse strand, counting down.
CTAGAAAATAACCAATCCTCATATACAACATTATCTCCACTCTCCTATCAGACCCTGTAACAAGCAGATCTGTGTACACCTCTCAGCCACATCCAATATGTGCTGATCACTCACTCTTCTCAGATCACTGTATCCACTAACTCCTGTTACCGTCTGCTGTTGACTGTTCTACTGTAGTGATCTGTGAGTATACCTGCATGTTGCAATGTGTGACTCTCGTTTACAGATCAGTTACTAATAGACGTCCTCCTCTGTCACACTTATGATACTTATATTTAGTGAATCCATACTCTCTAACTATCCACCGACTACTACCTCCCCTTCAGAATAGTCTGTTCCATACCACTTAAAATCTACTAAAAATACCCACTGACCAATCATCGAACCTAACATGAATACTCAATCTCTCCCTAGTTCACTCTAACTAGCTACCACTCTTCCCTGTGACGTTGCTCCCATCTAGTCATTGTGACAGCTCTGCGTGCTACCACCTAAACACATTTGTGCCTTTATACTGAGTGTGTCCACTCACCAATATTACGTCTTGTGTAGAGTACTGTTCGAATCCCTATATAGACCCACACACCTACTATGAACACAGTCACCTAACTAGACCTGATCGTCTCTATTCCTTCTCACGTCTCTCCTACTGTCTCCATACTTGTACCACACCATTGTCATAAATGATACTGCTCCTACCAATAATCCTGACATCCACAGTAGATTATAATCTGATACAATACTCAAGATTGTCCCATAATCATCAGTAAAATCTCATAGTCTTCACTAAGATACATACCATAAACTGTACCTTTCTAGATAGTTGCAGCTGTACTTGTATATACAGATTATTTCCCTCACCATATACCTACACCATCCACATCCACTCGTTAATGAGTACTGACTGTGTGTTCCTCATATGATACTGTCTCACATATATAATGTTATCTGTAAACCGACATCATATGAACGCTCTTGTTGTGTAAGGTCAAGATCCACGTTGTACCTGTGTGTTCTCCGTCTCTCCAACACCACACTAGATCACATACACTGAGTCTCTCACAGTACTCTGAATCTGTGTGTCATCACCTCCACTTCCACATCCCTCTATATTAATGACATACATCTGTATGTTATCTCTCGCTACAGTTCCCTCAAGCTCTCATTGTCATTGTACTCATCTTACTCAACATGCCTCGTGCACTCTCCTCTTGTGCGTTTATATCATCAGATAATGTGTCTTTAGTTTTCTATTATGGTGGGGAATCTGAATCTCCTTAAAGAACCCCTATAACTTATGTGTGTTCTCAGATTAATACCAAACTAGATACAGACACAATGTTCTATCAGACTCAACCCACATACGTGTGTGATTACCTCAACATCGAACTACCTATATGTGCCCCCGTCATGTAACAGAGATAGTCCCTTCTCATCCAGGACCTACCCTGAGATCATTCCTCCTCTTCTATCCTGTCCCAAGCGCGCACATGTATCTGACAATTCACTATAGTAGATCAATGTAGCTATCCACCCATGTTATGATTCCTCATTGTTGTAGATATGTGAACCACCCCTCAACAGATATCACACACATCTCTCTTTTCTTCTAGTCATCATACACTCTCTACACAATGACAGATTCCAGTGAGCATCTCACAACACATTGATAGCGTCCAAATTGACCCCCCATCTCACTCACTCTATAATCCTCATTTTCCTTGTCGCCCAATAATATGTCTAGTGAATAAGTCAGTCTCTCCCTCTCAAGAGTTAGTTGTGTGTCTCAATATTAGCCCAGAACTACTAACACCTCGTCTATATATCTCAGAGACACACTCCTTTCTACTTCATCTTAAAGTAGAACCGTTACAAATATCCACTATTAGATTTCAACTAACACCCTCTGTCACTCTCACCTCTAATATCAGTGTCTTGTGTCTCAGCACAAATCAGCTTCAATCAGTCAACTATCAGTCTACACCCCACCCCCGTCCACATTATATCCTCCATTATCGTGGCACCCTAGGACTACCCAAGAGATCTTTCCTCCGTTTGCTTGTGTACTCAGTACATCTGTCTCACTTTTGTACACCTCTCTGTTTAAGACAACATGATGTACTTCTCCCCATTGCTCCGATCGTGTACTGTACTCAGACACTATAACCCATCAGATAAGCCCTCTATCGCTCTCACACATATACATCCCCCACCACAACCTAGACTCACTCTTTTAGATTAATCCAACTACCTAAAAACATGTCACTACCAGGTCTCTCATTCACTCACTCTCACCCAACACTCCTGAAGACCAATACTCACGTGACCACCTCCACTATGCAAGAGTTCTATCATCACCAGTGTTATCTGTCAATATGCTGCAGGACTTAATACAAACTCAACTTAGTCTCCTCCATCCCTCCATAACTCTGTCTCTACTTCCATCACTAAGACATCCTACCCTAGTCCGACAATGTGTTGCACTCTCATCCCACTCTCTCCTTAATCCTCCACTCATAGACACAAGATGTCACTATTTCTATCTCTCTATCCTGATCTCTTTGTCTCAGATCAACGTGACTCTCATACCCACATACAACTAATTTCCTGAGATCATACCACCGTCACTCTCACCCCTCATTGTTGTACTCTAATCCGCACTGTTCCTACATGCACTGATTACCACAAAATAAGACTGAACAGATACTAAATCAGTTACACTCTGTCCGTGATCTTTCGTGTGTGCTCATCATACTCTCTCAATACATCTAGCCGTGTCTCAGCTGTCGCTCGCCGTGTACCTGTGTGTGCTCCTAGATCTATTTGAATGCTGACACTGCTTCTTGTTAACGTGTACATGTCAACCACCCTTTACTCCCCACTATACAGAGTATTCTCATCAACAGAAAAGATATCACTCTCATATTCACTCTCCTTCATGTTGTCTATATCCACCACGAGTACTACCATCTTTATGGTTGTCATAACAACTGAAAACTCTAAGTTGTATCCAAGACCTGTGTACCTAATCTACTATCACATTAACTTCGCCTACATGATGAAACATCACACACACATCTCTAATAACATCAATAGATATAGAACACATACCACCCATCTCTAGATGTTCACATCTAGAATGTTGTATTCATACTTCTGTGATCAAGAGTATACTGAGAATCCTTCGCCATGTCACTCATACTCCCGTGCATACATATTTAGTCTATACTCAAATGTAACATAAATGCATCTCGCAATGCTCTCGTGCCTCTACGCACACCTCAAAAGTGACTAACCGCCTGCCCATCTTCACCCGTCATCTCCTCCCATAACCTCATCTCCATAGCACTGTGTATATCTCAGTAACAATCAGTTCTGCTCCTCCGTCAGCTAACATTCCCTCTGCCCCATGCCACTCACATACATACTCATTGTAGTCTTAATTATGTACTGACAGAAACGACAGTTCACCCACTTATCGTTCCAATCTACCCACATATACTCATCTGTGTAAACATAATCATCCTGTCTCTAGTGCCTGTCCATCGTGTATACCTCCAGACAAATCGTACACCATATTGTTCACTACAGTACACTCACAACACACTACTCAAGACTAATCACTGTAAATAATATGTGTGTATATGTGTGTCCTACTCACCACTACTATAACATCCGTCACTCTCCTCCACACACCTAGTAACTGACATATTGAGACTCTCCCTGAACTCTGTCACTGTCTTTGTTAGTTTCCTCACACAGTCACTAACGCACCACTGAAAACACCAGTGCACACTCTAATGAGATGTCTTTGTACATAAGGGCACTACTCATCTACTCTCTCACACAGCCAACGTGGTGTACCACCTTACTCCAACTCCCATTGACCTTCTCTCCTCATCAATCTCTTACCTACCACCTATCTTCTCCATCCAGCTACTACTCCAGTTGTGCGTCTTATCCACCTCTCCTCACACAATGCTCGTGTACTCTCACGTTGTGTACCTACTATCTGTCATGTAAACTATCCACAATACACTAGCTCTGTCATGTCCTCCACCTCAAGACATACTACACATCTCTCATATCATGTTGTGTGAACCTAGGATAGTGTCTCTCTCTAAGAGTGAATATGTATCCTTCAGCCTTCCTCTACCACTACAACTCTCTCACCCACTCCTCTGTTTCGTCTTTCAGACCCGAATTGAGTGTGAATAGAGTAAAACAGCTGTGTTCTGTTACACGAACGTTCTATCACAAACATCGCACAACGTCAGATCAATTAACAGATACTCCTGTCACTAGTGTTTCTACTATCTCTCTCTCTCACACAATGCATATTTAGTCTCACCTCTCACCCTCACAATCATGACATATACACTCTGTACATATGTGTGTCAACATCTCATTCGAAAACTCCGTGACTATAAGACTCATATCGCCCCCCTATGTCTTAACCATACCCAACTACGCCTCGTGACACTCTTATGAAATGCTCTCTCCCGTAGTATCTTTGTATACTGTGTGTGTGTGACTCATATCTCATACTGTCTGTCACTAAGATCGCAACAACTCTGACAAACCTGATGTCAACATACATAACAATCACTAAGATCTGTCATCTGTTACTCTTTTCACATCAACATGTGTCGCACACTGAATTCCTAAAATAAAGACTATATACACCTGTAAGATCTTGGACGTCCACCAACTAAATATTGTCATCACCAATAATAAGATATGTGTCGCACAACTGATCCAATAGATTGTTTGTGTATAACACTTCATGTATCCGTACCCTTGTAACACAAACATCCCTCGATGTAACTATAGTCATAGAGCAATCACTCTCTAGTTGTGCATACAATGATCTTATATCTATCTCCAGTAAGTGCTTCTATCCACATCTCAATGCTCTCTGCCCTCTCACCTCACACTGAGATGTCAATTCAATAATCATCGCAGACCAACCATGTATGTCAGATGATCACTCTCAGATCTCAACTGAGAATTAGGAAACTTAAAATCTGTGTTGTCTAGAGACTCAAAACATTCCCATCATATTCTTCTCCTCCACATCATTATCACTCTCTCATATTAAGTCATATCAGACTCTACACTACATACTCATACACGACTCACAACATATAGCCTATTGAAGATGAGAGGAGTGACACTTCGTATGTCTTACAGATGTATCACAAGTGTACATCGTCACACACGAGAGTCTCACGTGCCCGTCAACTCCTGTCATGACCACTTCTATGTTTTCTAATATTCATAAACCACAGTCATAACATGTTCAACGAAAACACTGCTTAATGAAGAATCCTAAACCAATACGTTGCTACTCATAAGTTGTCTCCTCACTATATATGTCTGTCTACACTGTTCATTCCATATATGACATGGAGAGAATCTCCGCTGATCTCACACATTCTTGCTACTATGTCACCACGTGTTCTGTGTCAAATGACAATGTGTGCATCTACAAAAAACACCACAAACCCCTGCTCGCAAAAAATGTGTTCCTAACCGTTCGCTTCCCTACTTCCATCTTCCCACAATCCTCCCCCCTTGTCACTCTCACTTGAACATTCTCGTCCCTCATCAATCTCTCTTCCCCACTCCCTCATGTCTTTCTTAATTCCTCATATCCCAGCACTGCCCCCAACTAGCACTGTGTCCACTTCCAGATGTTTGTCCCTCCGCCTTGTACTTGTGTATCTCTCGCTTATCAATGTGTCTACAGATCCTCCTCCCAATTATCCATACTATGTGTAGTCCAGTTCCCCTTGCGTGTGTCCCCTCTCTCATTCTATATTCCATTGCTACTCTATATGTCAGAATCACCTCCACAACACCAATTGTATCACATCACACCTCTGTCTAACCCACTCCTCTCGACCTCCTGTGTTGCGTCACTCTCTGCACCTAGTGAATTCGCAGTCTCCTGATATAATACTCTAATATTCTCTCCATGATGCATCTCATACAGTTGAATGTCTCACATGTCTCTTTGTAAGTGTCAAGATGAGACACATAAGTCCAGACTCAGTAATCTCACAAAGTTGTGTTGACATTCCAACTCACCTATAATCTTAGACTACTCATCAAACCCCATCCAATGTCCGATAGAGTATCAAGAGAATACCCAATATTCTCTCTCACTCGTATCTCTCTCATCTCCTCTCCTTACAGATGTCACACCTCCCGTAAATAAAGATTCATTGTTCAGTATTACGCATCACACACCCATCGCCCACACCACTTCCCTGAGTATCATCCTACCTGTCCCTCCCACCTCCTCTCTCCCTTAGTCTCAACAGATAAATCTCCTAGTATCGCCACACTCGATAAGAGTGCTGTCCCTCACTCAATACATGTCATTCATATCCGTGTATTCACTCTTTACCTGCGTTCCTAGTGTCAACTTACCACTACACTCTCTAGTATACTCCCATAGTCAACATATACACCAAATACGCCACTTACTCACAATCCCACATCAATTTCACCCACTAGTGTCTCTCACACATCACTCTCCCCACATGTATTGCCACTCTCTACTCCTCACACAAGTTAGTACACTATCTACTACTCTGCCTATTGAAACTCCGTACTGTATTCCCTCCTACTGTTCTACACTCATACACGTCTGCCACAGGTCACACCATCCATCCACTCCCAGAAGTATAAGACCTATCCTCCACCAAATTCATAGGTAACTTGAAATAAATCCTACTATGACTTGTACGCCCCTGTCTAGTAAAGAAATCATCACCTCATGTTCCGCACCTCCGTCTCTATACATTGCTCAATTCACAACTCTAAGCACATATACTGCACATCCCATGCAGCTGCTGTACTATCTCCCTCACTCTATATCTCATGTCACTCTCCACTCCTGATCGTACACAACCAACTCAATCGCTCCTCACAACTCCCCTCAATCTACATTCCTATATCACTCTATCACACGAGAATCACTCACGCACCTATACCATAGACACCTCCTCGACGCCGCCACTTCACATATCATTACTCTAAATATAGCTATATATTCAATCCCCTGTGTGTATCTACTTCCAATCTCTACTAATCAGAATACTCTAGACATGTACGATCACCATATACGTGTATCCCCATATCTGTGTGTCGTACACTGTGACTGATGTACCTCATACAACCCCCAATGCTCATGCTCTCCCCTGCAATGACACTCCTCCTCACCACCCCTACCTATCCTGTGTAATCGTCCGATAACAGTGAATCATATAGAGATATAGATTCAAGAGAGATAGTATAGATATCATGAATACCTAACCATCTACTGAGACCATTCCCCCTACACATTGCCTCTACACATCCAATCACCATAAGTACTCCCCTCTTTGTCCACTCATACACCACAATGTCATTTTCAAACTCACTCATTACCATAGAGATATCCTCACATATCCCTCTAGTCTCACTCCAGTACTCACCTCGACCGATATGAACCACACCCAATGTAGTCAACTCAAATATACCCTATCACCTGTGGACTTGTCCCTATCAATTCTCGATCTTATACACCCCACCAAATGTTCTCCATTGAAGTATCTTCCATAGTGTGTGTCCACAATGCTCCCCTAGTAGAGAGACTATCAGACCTACCCTTCATCCATCTCCAACCCCATTCTCCATACACCTTATCCCCCCAAATCGATAGAGAGTGATAGAGATACCCATATGTGATATAGTCCCTCCCCCCCCCTTAACGACCTCCCTCATAAAGCACCAAATACCTGTGAGTCCATCAGTACTATCAGATATCATCTCAGTAACATAGTTGTAGATCTCTGCCTCAATCAATTCTACATCACTAGATAACATGTGTCACTCACTCTGCATTGACTTCGTCCATACCTACATCATATAACAACACATCATGTATTAAAGTACAGCACATTCCTACTCGTCTTCAATTTGACATCTTCCCCTTACACTATCTCCTGCGCCCCTAACCAGTGTGCATCCTGTTCTCTCTCCTACTCTAAGACCCAGTCTCTCTCTAAACACACTCTGAAGACCACTCTATCAAGATGAATATAGATGTTCTAGATCCTTAGATACTTAACTTTCCTATATTGTCATATGTCCTATGCTCATACTCATGTCCCTCAACACCCTGTATATCTGCTCGTGCACCCCTTCACCACACATACTCGCCACACTCACCTCAGTGTGTTCACCTCAATACACACTAACTATAATAGAAAGATGCACCACCTCCTGACCTCATTTACTCATAAATACGTCATCCTCATCACACACAATGTCCCATACACACATAATATCACAATCACTCACCTGTCGCCCATGTCCCACCATGCCCGTGTTGTAAATTACTCCATCGCTCATTTCCTATTACAGACCGAAAACTCAGTCTAACTCTTCCTCACAAAGAGAACTCAGCTGTGTACAAACCACCTGTGTGAGAGAGAATCTCTCCCACTCTCTAAATACTTCTCACACTGTCCTGTCTCCACTTACACTCTACCAACATGTTCACTGCATTCACAATACATACCTCCCCACTAGATCGTTTCATTATACAGACACCCATGTCTAATCTCATCTTTCATGTAATGTGTAAATCTCAACCACTATAATGACATAAATCCTCACTGTCCTCTCTCTCTTCACTCTACCCTACCACGAATGTCTCACAACATATCATATGTGAACATATCAGCTAAGTTAAACCCTGTCCCTCACCCAATCACCCCCAAATTCCACCCATCCCTCACTTTTCGCACAAGTTCCTACGCTACCATCTCTCTGTGTGTCACACCGCGAGAGAAATCATAACCTCTTAGATGATTTAATTTCATCTGTCATAACTTGACTTAATTGTTGTAGCCTCCATCCCCAAGTCATTAAATCCTCATCACACTTTGTGTCCCACAGATAATGGTTCATCTAATCCACGAGTAACACTCTACCCCTCACCTGAGCACACACGCCAGTAGTTATCTCACCACCCCCTTTTCGCCCCCACTCGCACTCGTTTCCTGCGCTCTTTCGCACATTTCATACTCTCTTCCTCCATATGAATCTACTCTTGCCTTCCTTGGTACTCTCCGCACATTGTCTTATGTACCTTGTCCTGTTTTTGTTGTGTTTTATTCTTGACTCGCATCCTCTGTATGTTTCTCCATAGTCCAAATACTAAGTCACAACCTCTTATCCTATCCACCTCCCTTCTCAGTCATGACCAACCCCAGATCCCAACATCAACTCCCTATTCCTCTACAATATCCTCTATTTCTCTTTATCCTACCTAACATACTTTGTAAGTCATCCTACTATGTATGTTGCTCTGAGATACTATACTCGATACCATGTCCCTCACGTGATAGCATGACACTATAATGTGTTATCCTCATGTAATATGTCTTTTATCGATCGCCTATCAACTTCTTACCAACTTCCATCCCAACTACCCAAAACCTCCTATATCACCACTCCCACCACTATTACATCCCCGTCTAGTCCGCAGTTGTAGATCATGTGTGCACCTCTCACTCCTCCGAGTTAATCCACCTACGTTGATCTCTATCCTTCCTCTATGCACGCTATCTCAATCTGTGTGTTGCCGGTAGAATCTCTAGTCTCCAATGTGAAAGAACATCTGATCCTCACTCCATACTATGCAATCACTCAGAACTTCTCTCTCCGTGTGTGTTGACCACATATCTATCACTACTGTCCCAATGATCCTGTCTCGTGTTACTATACCTCTCACATCCAAACCACATAATACTCTGTAAATAGATAATTATACTGCATAAATGTAACTCAACTTGCTGACTTGTATCTCACATTGCATGTATAGTGATCATCTCAGACTCATATCATCCTCCTCCACTGTAATACTCCTCACCAACTCACTACTTCGTTACCATCTCTGATATGTTCATGTCCGACTACACTCACTTCTGCATCAGCTCCCTATCTGCGTGTGCTAGTGTCTGTGTTATCCTGATCTCATCCAGTATCTCATATGTCATAACTAAACTCTCCTCTCGTGTAGTATCTCTCTATCTTAGAACATTCTAAAACAGTCATCCCTACATCAGCCACACTACTTGTTCCCACTGTCCCAACAAATTCTTGCTGTCAATTTCTGTCCATAGGTGTCATGCACTCAAGATTCACAGAGATCTATCTCGTGACAATCAGAGACTAACACCTCACCTAACACTTCTCTGTAGTGATAGCAAATGAATGGTGTTGCTCTCTATCACCACTCGTTGTATATCCAAAACCCCCTCTGTGCTCCACCCAATCGAAGATATGCCGTGCTCGCTATCCTATAGAGAAATGAATGTGTTACTGCACGTACACCTAGAGACCACACTGATACTTCTCCTCTCTACACGTCACCATACGCTAAAGCTCCCCTCCCCTCCTCCACACTCACACTCTCCCATCATAATCATGACACTCCCCTGTCCTTAAATATTCACACCATGTAGAAACATGTATATCCCTCAACATATCTACCTCCTCACCACATTATACAGTCTCCATATACTCTCCTGTAATATCTTATTAATTAATCAGACGAATCATAGTATCAATACGTCTGAATATATCCTACCCAACCGTAACGAGATACCTCCACTGTGTCTATGTGTTGATAGCTCATGCCCATCTGTCTAAAATACTGTGCACAAAATTCGAATACTCTCTCCCGCCACTGATGAATGTGTACATTGACTACTAGTGTCATATCCTCTCCTACCCCCACGTCAGTACTCCCTAATGTTGTCCATGTGTCTAAGTTTTGTGCACACTACTCTCAACATGTCATCCTCTTTCTAACTGTATCCAAGAAAATTCATCCCACCATACTCTAAGAATGATACTCATCTCTCTCCATCCTCTATCACTCTACGTTGATCTGTAATCATATCGTTAGTCTGAACACTCTCAATCGCTCAATTATTCTGTATACCATACATTTCCAAAAAACCAATTTCTAGAAACAAGTAAACTTATAGATAACTCTATCCATATTCGTCAGTGTATATGTGACATTGTAGATCTAAACTATCAGATATGTGTAGTTACATTAAGTCGCACATCTTCAGTCACCTCTCATGCACATTATGTTAGAAATTATCAAAACATTTGTCCACTACTTTCTCAGAAATTAAATCACACCCCCCTCCTCTGTGTTACTCATCCATTGTATAAGATATTCATGTTGTTCCCACCCTCTGTCATGTCCAAAATTTGACACCTACATACTCCTATGACACTGTACCCACTGTCTTGTATCTCAGGATCACAGATTATTGTTGTGTATCTCCACTGTTACCCACTGTCACACAGTCTATATCTCCTCCATATTCACAATCATACATATTCCACTCTTCTTTATCTCTCCTCCCTGCTTACTCTATAAACTCTCACCCAAACTATTCATAAGCACCGTATGACACCCCACCTCACCAATCATCATCTCAGTCACTCCCCTCACCCTCACCACTCACTCCATGTATGTTAATCAAAATACCATTGCCATCCCATACAGTAATTCTCTCTTCCTAGACATCTAATAATCAGTCACACTCCAATAATTACCATTCTGTATATCAAAAAAACTTCACATTTTCAGAAACTATCATACTTCCTAAACACAAGCAAGACACAAATACAATGACTCAGAGACGACACAAACACAACCAATACTATATACAGTGACCAAATAAGTCTAATATCACCTGTAAACCGTGTCGCCCCACTATGAACAATAAATGACTGATTATTCCTTAATTCCTGAACATCTATAAGTTCACATAATCAGCTCTAACCACACGGTCCTCACTCTACGATACCACATTCAAACAGTGTATATCCTTCTCTGTCCAGAGTGTACTTCCTTCACTACCTCCTGTCATCACTCGAACAATTGTCTCATTAATCCTTTGCACTATCTCCCATGCTCCACTCACTCTATAGAATCTCTATAAGATCTCTCTCCCCACCTAATACTGAAGCACTCGTCACCCTCCTCTATCGCACACTGTCCTCTACTCTCGCTATCCGATGTGTTGCACAACTGTCCACTCATATCTACTAGTTCCACTCTCACATCTATATCACCCTACCTCTGACAATATGAGATAAGTGTCACCTAATCCACTTGTGATCGTCACAGTGAATGTACTGTGTCCACAATGAGTGAAATTACCTCTCTCTCCCCATGTAGATGATGTCACCCCCTAGAAACTCACAATAACCATACTGAAGATATGCAAACTAGTCATAAAACCTCACACAGACTTCTCAAATTGTAATTCTTAGATATATATCTCATACTTGATTAACTTCCATATCACACTCCTCAATGAGTGTTCTCACTACCTCACCCTATGTCACTCCCTACCTCTCCCTAACATCTGCCCCATTAATCTGTCCCACCGCTCTCATGTGTCAACTCATGTCTGTGACTTATCTCTTGATCTCATATCACCATCTGAACCTCTCTCCTTCCACCAACCATGTTCTACTGACATTCCCATCTTGTCTTCTTTCACACACAATTCCTCCCCAAGAATAAACTTACTTACTAACAATATCCTCCATATCTCTGTGATATAAACTGTAAAAATAATACCTAAAACATGTGACCCACACCACTATACATCATGATCCACCACCTCCAACCCTCAGTGTCACACCTACCCATAACCACAAACCACCCACCATATAAAGATCACTATACACTAACACAAACCACAACCCCCACACCAACCAAACCCCAACACACCCAAATACATCACTACTAACAAACAACACCCCACCCCACCAATACCCACCCCCACACTCACCACACCATACACCACACCCCTCACTACTACCATCACCACACATCACATCCCAACACACCCACACACCACACACCCACACCAACCAACCCCAACACCCAAACACACATACACACACTCACCACACTCCACTCTCTCTCCACCACTCATCACTACACTCACACATCCCCCCCCCAACCCCCAACCACCCACCCCCAAGCCCCCCAAACCACCCACCCACCCCCCCCCAACACACCCACCCCAACCCACCCACCCACCCCCCCTCACTCTCACTCCACAACCACCCCCACACCCACACACACTCTTAACACATCACACCACACTACTCACACCTACTCTCTCCACCACCCAACAACCCCCCCACCACACCCCCCCACCAACACACCCCCACACACTCACACCCAACCCACCACACCCACCCCCCCAAACACACCCAACACACACCCCCCAACAAAACCCCCCCCACCCCCCCCCCCCCACCCCCCCACTCACCACCAACACCCCCAAAAAACACACAAACCACCCACCAACCACACATCCCACCAAACCATCACACACACATCCACACACCCCCCAAACCACAAACACAAACCACCCAACCCACCCAACACCACACATACACAAAAACACACACACAACACCCCACAACACCCAACCCCACCAAACCACTCCAACAAAAAAAAACCCCCCCCCACAAACCCCCCCAACCCCCCCACACACACCCCCCCACAACCACCCCACCAAACCCAACCCAAAACCACAACCCACTCTCCTCATCTCTCACCTCACACTCCACACACCCAAAACCCACCCCCCACACCCCCCCCCCCACACCCACCCCCCCCCCCCCAACCCACACCCCACCCCCCCCCCCCCAACACACACCCCAAAACCCCACACCACCACTCACCACCAACCCCAACACCCCACCCCAAACCACCAACCCCCACCACACACACACACACACCACCCACACCAACACCCACCACCATCCCCCCCCACACACCCCCACCCAAACACCACCCAACACCATCCCCCCCCCACCCAACCCCCCCAAAAAAAACCCCACCCACCCCCCCCCAAAAAACCCACCCCCAAAACACAACACACCACAACAAACCCCAATCCACTCTATCTATCCACACACTCTACTACTACGCTCAAACCACCCCCACACCCACACAACAAAACCCAACAACAATAGATGGATATAGATTATAGTTAATGATATAGTGATAAGACAACACCCCCCACCACCCACACTCAAACACCCACAACCACACCCCCCACCACCCCAACACAATATAGAAGATAGAATCCATATACTCACACTCTCTAACACACAACACCAACCACACACCAACCTCTCCACACCACTCTCTTCTACTCCCACCTCACCATAACCCAAAATCAAAAAACACACTCCCCCCACCAACCCCCCAACATCAATCATCACCAACAAACCCAAAATTATCCCCCCCCTAACACCACCCTCCTCCCCCCCTTCTCCCCCCTACCCCCCCCTACTTATTAATCCCCCACCCCTACCAAACAAACTATCTCCCCCACGCACGCTCGCGCGCCCGCACTCACACTCTATACTAAAGAGAGTGAAACAAAAATATACCCCACATCTATACATCAAACCCACCCAACTCCCCAACAAAAATCCCTTATCAAATCCCCAAAACCTAAACTCCAAAAATCCATAACATCACCCCCCCCATAAATCCCCAACCCCTATCAGAATAACTCGGACATAGCTATACATCATACCTCCGTGAACTCAAAGACTGTTCTGTCTGAAATCTCTCTTCATTGAAATGTCTCATAGTTGATGTATCCTAACCTCCCCCCATGTTCTCATGCGACTCCAACCTACTACCCCACACAACAACTCCAACCCACACCCCAATTTTCCCACTTCCACACAATAGAGATGTGAACCACTCAGTATACTCCGCCTACAAATCTACTGTACATCCTCTCATATAATCATGTGTCTATCCCTAATAATTTGTCCTGTATGAACAAATACGTAATCACACAACCCAATATACATTGTCAAGAATAGATCTCAACCTAGACTGTAAGTCTCCTCACTAGTTGTTTAGACTCATAAACATTATTGTCCCTACCTGTGAACCTTACAACAGATATTTAAACACAACCCCCACCCCATGTGAATAGTGATTCTCTCATATCTCGACTCACCCTCTGTACCTTAAAATCGTCTTTAGTCAGAATCATGCTCAATCAGTAGTATAAATCCTCACCCCAGTGACACACCACACAGACTACTCTCCTTATCCTAATCTAGTCCAGAATCATACCCATGTGACATATGATGTAGATGTTAGCCTACACTTACACGTGCCTATACCTCACAGAATAACACAACCCCTATCCTCACCTATTTTCAATCACAGCTACCTCCACAGAATCATGCAGTGCAACGATGCTCACTAGACTGTTCACCCCACTATATCACGACCCTCCGAATCTACACCCTGATAAAACTAATCCCTCCTATCTCTCACCAGTATATGTGTTTCTACTATAGTGACCACATCGCATCCAACCCTGCAATCAATCTATTTGTGTGCGCCCCCTGCCAGAGTCCTACTGTGTCCACCATCAGTCTTCCACATCATATCAGAGAATGATCATGTCTTCACTGTGTGTGTCATCCTCGAATATACCTTATCTCCGTCTTATATTCCTATCTGTTGTGTGTGCGATTCCATATTTATGTATTATCTACTTTGTGCACACTTGTGTAAAGAAAAAATCCTCCACTCGACCTTGCTCTAGTACTATTCTGTAGTGTTCCTAGACATTTGTTGTCTGTAAAGACATCCCTTCATGAGTGATTACACGTCACATACTCACCCACTACTCCCCTATCCCCAACAGTACACATGATGTGTATACACATTATAATACCTCTAATACTCCCACTCATAAGTGCCACTACACCACAGACAACGTAATACTACTCATCCCACCACTCTACTAATAAGAGTTTGTATACCCAAATATATCTCAATTCCTACCTCCCTATTCCTAATTCTTTCCTGAGTTGCTATGTGAAGATCAGATCACCCTCCACCTCGTTCCCTAACGTGTTCTCTTTATCTCAACTGCATCACTCACAATCAATGTCACATGAGACTCAAATCTCACCATCTCTCCACCCTCATCTCTCATATTGCTTCTAGTCATGTGCCGTGCCAAAACATGTCTCACATAAAAAAATTGATCTAGATAATCTCCCATTCACATCTATCCTCCCACCTTCACTAATCCAACGTTGATCTCCCCTGTCATCTCTCTAGTCCCCCTCTCTTGTCTACATATATAACCACCTCTCAATACAGTATAAACATCTCTTATCTCGTAGCCTCTCTACCTTATCATACAATTCCTACCCCCCAATCTAAACCTCCAAAATCTCCTATAAGACCAAATCGACCATATCTATTCCTCCATCAATTCTTGTCTCACCCAAACGCTTACCACACAAACCCATATATACGCACTATCTTCTCTACCATACTGTCACCTCACCTCAACTTCTCCCACTCCTTAAACTTATATATATACCACAACCAACAACCACCCCCAAATCGCAGAGAGCATACTTCACTCTATCATCTATAATCTCACCACTCATCTCATACATCTCCCTCTACTCCCTCCTCTCTTCACCATTCTCACCATCATCAATATTAAGAGAGGAATATATAGATCTATAAACACACATCCCACAACACACCAACACACCCAACAAAACAAACTTGATAGATATATATAGCTATAAGATAGATAGAGAGAGATGTAGATATATATATAGAGAGAGAATCTACAAGATAGATAGATATAGATACACTCCACTTAAAACCACACCGATAGTAGAGATATATGAGATAGATAGATCACTAGAATCTCTAGAGATGTGAGATATATATGAAGATATCAAGATAGTATAGATTAGAGACAGATAGCGAGATCAGAGATAAACCCCCCCCAACCCTTACCTATTACCTCAATACTGTAGAGAGAGAGAGAGTGAGACACGAGAGACGAGAGATATATATAGAGAGAGATACTCAGACCCCTTTCTCTCAATGTTCGTGTCAATGTGTGAGATGTCCACACCAGACTTGCACTCTTGAGTATCGTAGTCACTGTACACGTGATTTGTACATACACGAGTCTCCTTCACAGACTTCTCGCCCGCACTGTCAATAAGATACACTATATCTTTAATATAACCTTAAGTCCCACCTGCTTCCCATGTGTTGTAAACACCCGCTCCTTAATAAAGATAAGTGACATTATTCTTATGTATGTTCATAAAGCTCTCCTGTTGTACTAATTGATACACACTACCTTTTAGTATAAGTTCGTGTTGTGTAAATGTGTCTCACTCTCATCCTTAAGAATCATACTAAATTACCGCTATATAGGTGTCTCTCTGTCTTTGACAACTATATATAAATAAATACTCTCAACATTCTCAGTATGACTTGATGCGTAACTGAATAGAGTATGTAGTCACTCTAGCCCACTAAACTATTATAAACAATTTATTTCTACTCACACTTCAGCTTGTCTAACACCATATGTACTAAATGTTGCAAAGCTGTGAAGATACTCACCAGACAACATATATAAAATCACAAAAACTGATTCGTCACCTTCTGTCATGTTACCTGATATGTATGACATGCACACTGTCTATATTTAACACGTCAATGCAGATACTTCGAAGTCTGACTTCCTTAATGTTCAATCTAGAATACCCTCTCTCATGTCCCAAAAACCTCGAATCTAGTATTACTTCACAGAATTGTACGTCCAATCATCCTATCCACCGACAAAATCAACACATAATCTCCCCTCAAACCATCTCCAGATCTACTGAACTCAGTACTTTGCTATGAATGTGATCACTCTGAAGACATGAGTCATCCCCACCAAAGACGATAGCATTTTCTCATTCGATTATAGACTCCTAGTCCAGAATATGTGCAAATTGAAGAAATCATACAGTTAGTCACCCACATTAGTACAAGAGTACAATGACTCTCTAATCACTATCCTCACTACCACAACTTAATAATACACCCTTTCATAGTAAGATCCTATACTAATGGTCTGTTCATGAGACAATCACAACCACTAACACCACTCCACAATCCTGTGTCTCCCCAAATATTTCCTGCAGTCGTTCACTCACACACACCTTTAGATACCGCTAAATGCCACTACTGTGTGAGCGTACGATAGATCCGATCTCTATGTTCTGTTACTAAATCACTCTCGTAATCATTGATACAAGATACAGTCGCTCTATATTTCACAGTATCTCATCCGAATCCTTGTCATCTATGACACACATATCCCGCTGCTATCGCGCACCTACCCAACTACTCTACACTCGCGCGTCCAGATGACCCAGATGACGACCACTGACAGCTAAATACATAATCTCTATCTTTCTTAAGTCTAACATCGCGCCCCTCAGGCTTCACACTCCACGTTTCAGTGCTCGCTGAGTGTCTAATCATCTCATAGTAGCCCAAGTTAACATCTCACCAAGTTCGATATTTATAGACAAGACAGTCGGTTAGTCATGTGTCTGTGTCTCTTCCAGAATGGATAGATCTACAGTCACCTAATATCTCTTATTTCCCACGTGCACTCCACATTGCCCAGAACCCCAACATAATGCACCACACTCTCAAATCACTCACATATCCTCTTGTGATGTCCATGCTGTTTGCTAAATGATGCACTCAGACTCATCACCTACACCTACGTTCGACACCAACTGATCCTTTTGTACTCGATTCAGTTGTGAACATCTACGTCATACCTATCCTCCCAGCTCACAATTGTTATGAGCGTACTCTCCTCTCGAATAGTCTAAATTCGCCTCACGTAGTGAAATTCAAGTAAGTCATATTATGCTCCTAAATAAATGATTGTGCATATAAGTCACTCTACTTCGTTGATACACCCTCCATAAATGTGATAATTGTAACTTCACATTTTTTTCCGTTGAACTCAGTGTGTTGATATTGAGAAAAAGTTGTTATTCCTATACTACTCGGTATTTCGCTATAACATATCTATAGATCGACGCATAACATTTTCTACTAATCGATGTAGAAGTTCTGTCTCACTCTGCACTGACGTGCTGCACCTCGGATACACTTGTCATAACCATCCACCACTACAATGTCACGTCTGTATGACGCAATATGTCCAATGTGACTACCCATACTCAATTAGTGATGTATTAAACTTTATATCCTCTACTTCCATGAAGTTGCATATCGTCTTTGTAATTATCATACTCGTGTTAGAGACCACCTTGTGTAGTTCTCTTTTCTTTGACGTTTCTACATGTACTTATGTTATTTTGATGTGCTCTCTGTGTTCTAGTAATTTCCACGATTTGTTGAGCTAGAGACTTATCCTATTTGACACCATACACTTGATGTGACTGTGTTTTCTTTGGGTCACTCGCTTGAGGGTGCATTGTGCATTTAATGGTGCCACTGAGTGAGAGCGGTGGATATCGCTCACTCTAGGGAGTCTGTCACATTCTCTCACACCTAAGAGGGAAGATTGAGATTTGGTTTGAGGGGTGAAGGCGAGGGATATGGCGCATACTTCTTTTGCCACTTCTTAGTTGAGGATCGAATATGAAGGCTGTAGGGAGTGTTCTACGGGCTACCACACACCGGAGTAGGAAGTCTCGATATTCGTCTAAGAGTCGTCGATCACAGTTGAGAGGGATGTGTGTGTACTCGAGGTCAGGACACACCATGCTGTGGGTTGTTCTTCCGTGCTCGCGAGCTGACGGTGTGGGCCTGTGTGTGTACTCGCGAGAAGTGTTGTACGATAGACCGTGAGAAAATTGGTGAGGTTGTATTGTTAGAGTAATTGGGTCTCCTGGTTATTCAGAGATGTTGATGGAGTAGAAGCTGGGGCGAAGTGACTCTGCGGGCTGAAATTGAATTAGCCGCATCTCTAACAGAAAGTAGAAGTGGTAGCACTCAAAGGTATCATATGAACCTATAGCATGCTATGGGCACCATATTACACATCTGTACAACATAGATCTGTAATATTTCAATGCTCACATTCCATAAGAGGAACTGAGGAGAAGGGAATATTTAATAACCAGTTTTTCAGTCCCCTACATGGCACCCTGATAGACTGGTTAGGAATACTTAACTAGTATTTCTCTGTTACTCAGTTTTCATGGTCTTTTAAAACTATATATGTATTTCAAAATAAACTTTTTACTTTATGACGTGGTAACTGATGACGGTCGTGTAAGAATCTAACAGCGGTGCTTGATAGTTTGTGAACCCTTCTGAAATTTGTATTCATTTATATTAGATTTCTGCATGAATTTTACCTAAAACTGCATCAGATTATGGGAGGCATGGTGGCTCAGTGGTAAGCTCTGTTGTCTTTTAGCACTGGTGTGGGGGGGGTCATAGTTGTGTGCCCACCAAGGACCACATCTAGTAGAAGTTTATATGTTCTCCCTGTGTCTGCATGCGTTTCCATGGAATCTGCATCCAAACCCGCCATGTGAACATGCTCTAACCCTCCCCCAAAGTAGTCAACCAACAAAGATCACCAGGTGCAAGGCTTAAAATAGTCCACAAGGTTTCACAGGAACAAAGCTAGCCTCTAAGCAACTTAAAGGGTTGTCTCATTTCAAAGTTTCATAGGATGCATGATTGAAATATTGCTGCTTTGCTCTGTCACTTCCTGGTCAAGCGGTCTATAATTTAGCACATGAGGCTCCATGTATTTCAGACTTCTGCTACAGTTGATAAATCTCATGCTGGTCAGGAACCATGGGAGCTTCTGGGTTTAACAAAAAGCTCTCACTGTCCGGAGTAGTTCTTATGCTGCTGGGACCTGTGTGATGACGTCTCCCCCTGCTATAAGATAGATCCATCCCAGATGGAGACAGATGGAAACAGCAGGGGGGGGAGAAGTACACAGGTCGGTCAGTTGGGGGAACCGGAGACGTGAGAGCACAGAAGGTGATAAAATCACCTTGTAGCTCCTTAACAAAAAAAAATGAACAACGCAATATATTTGGAAAACGTCTTCATTTAGTGTTCCCAACATGTTGAAAGCTAATCTTTGTAGTGAGACAACCCCTTTATAGCCTATCTCACATTAGCTAATGCTAATGTTTATGAGTCTATCATCAGGAGGAAATTCAACAATAATGGTGTCCATGGCATGTTTGCAAGGAGAAAGCGTTCCTTTCCAAAAAGAACATTACTGCCCGTTTGCAGTTACAAAAAAATCACTTGGAGAAGCCAGAAGGCTACTGGAACAATATTGTGTGAACAGATTAGAACAAAATAGAGGTTTTTGGTTTGGAGAAGATGCGTTTTATTTTAAGTGATACCATTGACTATTATCCTTCTGACAGTCTCTTATTGGCCTATTGTTCGATAACATCACTATCTGAAGTTATATAGCTTAGTGCTCAGCGTTCCAGTGATCGTTTGCTCCGTGGCCCTTGAAAATGCTGTTTAGGCGAAAAATGTTGTGGGAGGAATGTTAGTATTTTAATAGCGAGGCAGCTCTGTGTGTACAAATATATTGCATATCCAACTGCAGGAGAATCCTAATACTTGTCATAGTGGTGTGATGTGAACACTGGTTTATAGGAGTGACTCATAAAAAGTAGTGTTATAATAAAGCCAGCTCACCTTTGCATGAACAAATGAATGTGGAGGTGCACGGCTTAATCCCAGGAGACCACTGGTTGAACAGACTGTTACAATTCCAAAACGATGGAGAGCCAGCACCAATTCAAATAAGAAGGTGGAAACTTTATTGATTCTTTACATTAGGTGAGTAATAAAAGGCTGACGCGTTTCGGGTTACGCGTTTACCTTTAAAAGTAGCTCACTATGTGGTCTCATCGTTTGGCTGTACTCTCATGAAATTCTAAATTTTTTATGTATACACAGATCCACATTGGAATTTTAGTCTTGGTCATTAATTCTAGAAATAAAAGATACATTTTATAGTAATTGTAATAATAGAGCGAGACTTGGGTATTCATTGTTTTTGGGTAAAAAGTGCTTCATTTAATGACTTGGGCCTTTTTTGCTGCACCTGGGCCAGGATAACATGCCATCATCGAGGAATTCTGAATTACAACAGTGAATGCTAAAGGAAAATCTCAGAACATCTGTCCATGAGCTAAATCCAAAATGAACCTTTGTCACGTATCAATATAATGACACTAAGCGCAAATATTGTTCTACCAAAAAATGGTTAAAGAAACATTCGAGTCAATGTCCTGACCTTAATATAATATAATTGAAATGTTGTGGAAGGACCTGAAGCGAGAAACTCCTAGGAAGAAAACCCAATCATATAGCAGAGTAGAAGCTGTTTTGTATGAAGAATTGGGCTGACATTCCTCCAAGCCGATGTACAGGACTAATCAACAGTCATAGGAAATGTTATTGCACCATAAGAAGGTTTTACCGGATACTGAAAGCAAAGGTTCACATACTATATCCACTCACAGATATGTATGAACGTGATACCATGTTCTCCTGATGTAGCGCCAGTGCAGGCAAGAAACGCGTTGAGTGTTGTTATACCATAGAAGGTGTAATAAGGTTTTAGCTCTTTCATGGATATTGCTTTTATCTAATAAAACCTTTTTTAGCACCACTGAGGTGTATTATAGACGAGCGCCGGGGCCCCAATCTTTTCTTCTTCATTCATACTGCTAACGCCCGCTGCCGTGCCTTTTGCGGGCGCGGCTGCTGTTGTGAGACACGGACGGAGTCTATCCGTATGCTTATGAGAGGTGTGCCTCTATACTATATGCACAACTTGAGAAGGTGAGCGTGCTGTTCACTGTTACTGTGTTACATATTTTATTATTAACGTACTTTCTCCATAAGAGCGTCCCCTCTATTTTTCTTATATTTCTGCACTCACAGATATGTGATATAGGATCATATCTTCAATAACTAAATGACTGAGTCTAATATTTTTGAATGATTTGACTACTGTTATTATTTGTATGGAAATCTGTAGTGTAGTTTTAGGTCAAATTTATGGAGAAATGTAGAAAATTCTGGCATTTAAAAAAATTTAAAGAAAAAAATTTATTTCCAAACAGTCGATCTCCCAAAAATGTGTGTTTTCTAGAAATTCACTGATGGTCTTACAATAGATTTTTTTAATTGGTGTGAAAGGTTCCCTATTGGCTTCTTTGGTGGAGTCCTCTGAGGCTGCCACTACAGCAATAAAATAGAAAGAAATGAAGGGACTTTTTAGGACCCCAACTGTAGCTACATCTCTTTTTGGAAAACCGGGGTAGGGGCCCTTTCTTACGATTGTCATGGTTGGCTTAACCAAGTATCAGAAAAGGATTTTTTGGCGAGGAAGCACCTAGTTTTCCGTACTCGGGTTTGGGTAAGCGTATTTTTTAAATTTTATTTATTTAGGCCCCCTTTGGTCCCGGGTGCTGTACAATTGGGTTGCAACAAAACATAGGTCAAAAAGTAAAAGGGAGAAAAATTAAAACTAAAAAACTGGTACAGAGGGAGGGGCCCCCTGCCCGGGGGCTTACAATTAAAAGGAAGGTGGGAAGGAAAAAGGTGGGGGGCAGACATTTTTGTGTGGTGGGTATTTAACAACGGGGTTATTTTTTGGTTAAAAGCAATCCTGAAGAGAGGGGGTTCAGCTGAAAGAATTGCATTTGCTTGTTTTTACGCTGATCCGGGACTTTTACACAAGCTGGTATGGGAAAAAATGCTTTTTTGAACAGTAAAAAAAACCAAAAATCATTTTCCCCAAAGGTCGTAAGGCGTTTTGTGGTTGTTTTTTAAAGGGAATGTTGTCCTATCGGTTTTTAAAAATAGATTTGGGTTCCCATTTTTAGAGGCAGCGTATCCCGTTTGGGGGAGTGACCCCTACAATGAACCCCCTTCTCTCAGAATGATCACATGTAGCTTGGGGGCCCCAAAAATTTAAAAAAGGTTTTCCAACCCTTTAAAAAAGCAAGGGGGAGAGGGGGAGAGAGTCTGATGTTTTTGGGGGCAGTAAGTTCCGGTAGGGGAAGCACGGGAGAAGTCTTTGAGCGGTTTTGAGGAGTGTAAGGGGACAGAGAAAAGGTCTTGTGGGGAGCGGAGATTGGTGAGGGGGGTATTAGAGTTGGGGCGGATGTATGGAGGGGAAGGTTATGGAGACCCTTGTAGGTTTACCAAATGATGTAATATGGTAAAAATTTTTGTTGGGGGCCCCATAAAATTTAAAAGAACAACCCTGATATGGGGAAGCTTACCCCATTGGGTTTTCGATGCAACAATTAAGTGTAAATTTACCTTGGGCGGTGTAAATGAAAAATTATTTTCAGAAAAGAATAGTTATAATTAAAATTGCTGGGTCTTACAGCAATGACTAATTGTTTATACTTAACCTTGCTAACCATAAAAATCACTAATATGGGCATTTTATTTTTAAAAGGTTTCGAAAAAATCTTGCTTGTTTCCCGGGGTGTGTTTTCAGAGGCAAACTACCTACAGCTTAAAGGGAATTTTTCCTTGTAGAGATAATTTAGCAATCTGGGTGTATAATTTAATGTGTTTGCGCAAAAATCCCAGAAAAAAGGGGTGGTTTTTATTTTTCTTTGCATTTCAGGTAAAATTGTGTTTTGGAAACCCTTTTTTAAATTTGGGGGCCCCCAAAGCTAGCTTTGTTTTCCCGTAAGACGGGTGTTTCATGTGGGGGGTGCCCCCCCCCCCAAAAAGGGGGATATGCTTGCCTCTAACTACTAGAACCTGGGATATCCAAGTTCTAGTTCAACAAGGCATTCTCTGAACTAGACAACCACTAAAACGCCTTATGGACCTTTTGCACCAGACGATTAGGTTACCCGTGTTAAAAGGATTTTTTTCCCCAAAAACCAGCTCTGTATAAGCCCTTGGATCAGGGTTAGAAAGCAAATGCTAATTCTTCAACTGATCACATCTTTTATGAGCGGGTAAAATAATCGTTTGTGGTTTTTCCGTGGAAATTTGCCCCCCAACGTTTTGCAAGTTGTGACTGATCATTAGTGCGGCTGTTCTCCCCCCAACAAATGGGTAGTGGAAAACTACCTTTAAAGCAGGGCAGAACAACTTGCAATAAGTTGATTAGCGCTCCAAGGAGTCTTTTTATCTGGCCCCACAATTGCCCGCTAGCTCCAGCCAACATATTGCAGAGCCTTTTCACAAAGTATTTTTTTAAAAAATTGTTCCGAAAAAACGTTTTTTCCCCCATTTGGCTCTGTAAAGAACCTTAAAGCCAGTTTTGGCCCATGTGAAATACTCTTACTTATAATACGATAGTTAAAAATAATCTTCTTAGATTTTCCATGAATAAAAAAAAAAAAATACTCTTGACTACCACCCAATACCACTCAAGTTGTTCAATCTGAACAATAAAAATGACAATACTATGCGTTACGCATCTGTAAACCTCCCGGGATTTTTGGACCGGGACTCAAATTATTTTACTTTTCTATTTTAAAACGTTTTTTTTGTGGACAATTTTGGGTGCCCTTGAAACCGCCCCTCAACTACAGGATGACTGCCAAAAAAATTTGCATCAGGGCGGATCATTTCATTATTTTAAAGTGTCCTGAAAGATGATAAAAATTGGCATAGGGTATATCTTATAGTAAAGGCTAAAAAGGCGCATGAAAAATCGCTGGGTTGGTATCAGTGTAGTGTAATAATGCACCTATTAGGTGCCCCCGTAATGGAGGGCATAATGTATCTTTACTGTTTTTGTAATGCACCTCAAAGGCTTTTTGCGTTTTGGAGGCACCAGCTCTCTCCTACTTTTTTTTTAATGCGCCTTTTTTGGTATATTACAGTTCCTTTATATCAAGAATATGGTGTCAAGAGTATTTTGCGAAAAATAGACCAAAAAAAGGCACTTGTGTATTGGGACAAGTCGCCCACAATGTCCTAAAAGAGTTCAATTTTATGTTAAAAATATTGTATCCCAAGGCAATTGTAATTGGGGAGGGGGAAATACCAGTATTGTAAAAAAAAATTTTTTAGGTAGGTGGGAAAAAAAAAATTTGAAAAAGTAAGAACGCTTAGAAAAATAGAAGTGGTAAATATTTATTTTTTCTCATTTAACAAAATGTAAA
This sequence comes from Phyllomedusa bahiana, assembly GCA_025379985.1. Taxonomy (NCBI): domain Eukaryota; kingdom Metazoa; phylum Chordata; class Amphibia; order Anura; family Hylidae; genus Phyllomedusa; species Phyllomedusa bahiana. The sequence continues at coordinate 88,026 of JAODAL010003858.1, read as the reverse complement.
GTGACTGATCAAAACGAAAATTAAATTAAAATCAGTATTTGGTGTGACCGCCCTTTGCCTTCAAAACAGCAACCGTTCTTCTAGATACCATTCTATTTAATTTTTGAAGGAGTCGCAGGGAGGTTTTTTCCCAAAACTATTGGAGAAAAGTCAGTCTTCTGTAAAGTAGGCTCAGCCCTTTTGTCCTTCATGAAAACCCAGAGAGATTCCGGGATTCCAAAGGAAAAGGGGGGTCACCCAAAATACGATTGGTTTTATTTTCTTTTGTTCATTCACTTTGTTTTTGTTCCTTGATAAAAATAAAACTTTAAACCCCTTTTTTTTTAAAAGCATTCTATGTAAAATTTTTCCCCATCTCCCCTTTAAAAGTTTTGTGCAGTGCTGTATGATCAGCCTGAATCATGCACAGTAATGCTCAGGTGTAACTTGCAGGGGTGTTTTTTTAGTCGTATGTCAGGCTGCATTTAGATTTTTCTTAGGGCCAATGGCGGGAAAGATTTACAAAAGATGACTGGCTTGGGGGCCGTCCCCTATCATGAGGAAACCAAGATGTCCTTCTCACATGTGGGCAACAAGGGGTGCTGATGTTCATTTGGATTTTTTTTATTCTATTAAATACTGTTTTCTAGAGTTCATGTTGCCTTTTTTGTATTATAACGTACATACATAGCTGCCAAGTTATTGGTTTGCAATAAGATCTCTTGCAAAGCGTTATGAGTGCTGGCTCCCAGGTTACAAAGCAACATAGAAAAGTCTGTTTCTCCAGTTGGTGCAAACCATCCATCTTAAATGTCACCTGGAAGGTGTTTTATATAGAATATAAATTGGTTTTTGCTATTGCACAGCAATGAGAAAGGAAGAAAACCCCCTAAACCCCCAAAGGAATGTCCAATCCAAAAGGGGTTTAAAATAGATCCCCCGGGCAATTATTGGGGTTTCCGGCTCAATACAAGTGCCCTCATGTCACAAAAGTGATCATAAAAAATCTGTAAAAAGTAAGGAGGGTTATCATGGGTATTTTTCTTTCAATGGCCTAAACGAAAGCCATGAGGGCCCCTTTTAAACCCCGGGGCCCTCTTATTCATTTGGGGACACAAGGAGTTTGCTCAGGGGGCCCAAAGTCAGGAGCCCCGGTGGAAAGTTGTCCCCGGGTCCAAAGGGACTGCCCAGGATCCCTAGGTTTGGGGCTGTTTTATTACTTTGTTTGGGGTTTTTCGCAAGTAAAAACAGGTTTTAAAAAAAAATGGCAAATAGGGGCCTTGGCACCTGCCCCGCAATTAGTCTTTGGACGCAGGGCCTACAAGTGTCGTGGAGTGTTCTGATGTAGGCGGCATGATAATATGGGTGTGCTGGAGACTGGTTAAAGGCAAGGCATCATGTGGTGTCAGATTTGGGTGTGCTGGACATGGGCCCGGGGATAATTTGGGCAGGGCCCCCCACACGTTGCCCGGGAACCAAAATGCTGTTAAGACGGCTTACTAAGCCCCTTCCTTGGGGGTTGCATGCTGCCCCACTTTTTTGCATTTGTCCAAGTCAGGGCGTTTTTGAACTCCAATGCCATGTTTAAACATGGATAAAGATATAAACTACATTTCTTGAACTATCGTGCACTGGATGATATTTTTTGATGGTATTTAGGTTTGCACAAATTTTGCACATTTTATTAAACTTAAAAGTCAGAAGAAAAAAGGAAATTTAGGATGGAATAAAATTTTCCCGGGCAAGCTAATCATTAGATTTAAACTAAACCCTTTTTATGACCCCTTTTCCGTATATAAAAATTGGGACACTTTGGGGGCCCCATTATGAAAACTGTTAAGTCTTCTTTGTTGCCCTTCAACCAATTAGTGCTCTTAGAACCAATCAAGCTCCCCCTTTTATTTATTTAGTGCTCTAAAAAATGGGTGCTCTGATTGGGTTTTTATTGCTTGATTGGTTTTGACTTGTTGGTTTTTATGGGTCTGATTTGGGTTTTTAAACCTTGATTGGGGTTTCTTTTGAGCTTGTTGGTTGCTATGAGCTTGATTGGGTTTCTTCCCCAAAAAAAGTCTTAACCTAGAAGTTTTTATACATGTGGCCCTTGCTCTTGATGTGGATTTATTAATAGCTCTAAGTCCCTTTGGGGGTTTTTTTAAAAAAAAATGATCATTTTTTAGAAAGTGCGAGCACATTAAGGCCCTTTTTATACATATTTATAGAATTCTTTACCATTCCTTCATTTTTTGCCAGTTTTGGCGCCAAAGACACTTTTTAATGCGCCAAAGTTTTTGGGGCTTCAACTTCTAGAATTTGACAATTTATGAATGTTTGACGCCAAACTAGGCGCAGAAAAAGTTAAAAAGCCGACCAGGGAAAGGGGTGCCTGAGCCGACTTGTGGATTGGGTCTAACTGCCCTGGTTATGCCTGCAGGAAAAAAGCCAGCCAGGGGTAAAGGTGGTCCGGCCAGACTTGTGGTTTTTTGGCTTCCTGCCCTGTATGTATGCCTGCAGAAGAACAGACCCGGGTTAAAGGGGTGCCTGAGCCAGACTTTGTTGTATTGGCCTACACTGCCCTGTATGTATGCCTGCGAAAGAACAGCCAAAAAGGGGTAAAAGGTGGTGCCTGAGCCCAAATTTGGTATTTGGGTCTACACTCCCTGTATGTTGACCTGCAGAAGAAAAAGCCAGACCCGGGTAAGGTGGTGCCTGGCCGACTTTTGGTATTGGCTCTACACGCGCCGTATGATGCCTGAGAAAAACAGGTTCATACATTTGGCACATCTACCTGCCTTAAATTATTTAAAATGGCCCGTCAGTGCAGGATTCTGCATGTCGCCCCAAGTGTATGACGCAGGGGGTGGGTCCGCTGGTACCCTGAGGGTAACATAAAGAGCGAGTCCAATGAGCCTCCTGATAGGGTGGACTTGGCTGCGGAGGAATGTCTGGCTACCTGCTCCTTTATTAGGACTCCTCCCCTGCAACCTTTGGCAGATCGTTGGTGTTACTTGGTGTTCCTGACCTGTGCTAGTGCTTCGTTACCCTTTTGGGTAAACCCCTATGAGTATTTCGCCCCCGAATTATGCCGGTTGACATACCCCTTAGCCCGCCCTTGGGGTGGTCAGTGTCAAATTCGCGGTAACCCCGGGTCCACACCTGAAGCCGGACCCCAAGAAAAATCCCAGAGAAACTGCGATACTGCAGCTCAAAACAAACCATTTGAAGACAAATTTCCGTTCGGTGACTTTGTTTTTTTATAGTTCAACCCTTTGACCATAAAGTGTTTTTATCCCCCTAAAAATTTTTTTTTTGTGGTTTTTAAGCCGCCCTGCTCTGATGTTGGATGGAAATTCAGGCCCTGATTATAAAAAGCTCTAAGCGGCACATTAGAAACGATCTAAGGACATTAAAATTGTTGTTTTTTTTTGGAAACACTGCCATTTATGTAAAATCAATTTTTAAAAAGGATAAAAAAAAAAATGCGCAATGTTCTCTCCAGCCCTGAAATCTGTTCCAAACTATCCCGTAAATGCATTAAATCTCCCTTGCCTTTATTTTTGTGTTCAATTAATAATGAGTAGGGCACAAGGGTCACATTTGTTTACAACATAAATGCAATAAATTCTATTATCACTATTATCTATCTATCTATTTTTTTTATCATTATCTACTATTTTCTTTCACGTACTATCTTGTGACTATTGATTAAAAGTCCAATTAATTAGATAGCACAAGGTTCCTAATCTATAATAATGTGGTGCACAGTTGCTATTCATCATTTTATGGTTTTAAAGAGATTGGGATGAAGAAGTAGGAAAACATGGTGTTTTTTTCAGAAAGGTTTTCCCCCCGGTGTATGGGCTGTTGTTTTTCATTTCAGGGGGGGCCCCTTGCGTGATAGGATTGATGCCATACAGGGCACAACCTGTGGAGTCATACAGCACTGTTTTAGTAAGAGAGGGTGTGGGACAAAGGGTTAATCAATGTACTGGTTGTATACAGCAGCTGAATGAATGCCAAGGTCTGTCGGAGTGCATGAGTCAAACCCAGGATTTGTAAGACAATGTAGAATCACTGATTGAACAAGACAACCCCATTTCCTGGCAAAGAAGATAATTCAGCTTCAGGATTTATACATGTTACTGTCATACCAAGCACCGCTCTTATTTTCTGCTCTTAGGCTATGTCCACACAACACAAGAAAACATCGGATTTTCGGAGGTTTTAGTATTTTGGAAACACTGAAAATCCGACTGTTTATCCAGCCCATAGACTTTAATAGAAAAAAGGACAAGTAGTCTACACAGGTTGTTTTTTTTATGCTCGTTTTCTGGCGCCGGCAGATTTAGCAACATGTTGTATAATCCACCGCCGTTTTGTGTTTTGTCGTCAGTGGTATAGACTGACAGCAAAATAACGGGAACCGACCGCAGTTTTTGCAAATACAGTGACAAAGACCGCGATCTGCATCCACCGAGCTGTAGGTGGAAACTTGTACAAAAGCAGGAAGCAGATGTGGATATAGAATATAAATGCCCATAGCAAAAGTCTGTGTGGTCCCCTGCAGAATCTAACGCATTCCATTACCACTATTGTATATATATATATATATACACACACACACATTACATATACATACATATATATACATTCATTGGGGCCAGGATGGTTCAAAAAAGAAAAGCATGCTACTTACCTAGCTGTCCCCTTCCAGGTTCTCGTCCCTATAGGCTAGAGAGGCTCATATTCCTCTTTTTGGACCACCCTGGCCCTAATGAATTATACTTATATATATATATATACACTCACCGGCCACTTTATTAGGTACACCATGCTAGTAACGGGTTGGACCCCCTTTTGCCTTCAGGACTGCCTCAATTCTTCGTGGCATAGATTCCACAAGGTGTTGCAACGATGCTCAATTGGTACCAAGGGCCCAAAGAGTGCCAAGAAAATATTCCCCACACCATGACACCACCACCACCAGCCTGAACCGTTGATACAAGGCAGGATGGATCCATGCTTTCATGTTGTTGACGCCAAATTCTGACCCTACCATCCGAATGTAGCAGCAGAAATCGAGACTCATCAGACCAGGCAACGTTTTTCCAATCTTCTACTGTCCAATTTCGATGAGCTTGGGCAAATTGGAGCCTCAGTTTCCTGTTCTTAGCTGAAAAGGAGTGGCACCCGGTGTGGTCTTCTGCTGCTGTAGCCCATCTGCCTCAAAGTTCGCCGTACTGTGCGTTCAGAGATGCTCTTCTGCCTACCTTGGTTGTAACGGGTGGCTATTTGAGTCACTGTTGCCTTTCTATCAGCTCGAACCAGTCTGCCCATTCTCCTTTGACCTCTGGCATCAACAAGGCATTTCCGCCCACAGGACTGCCGCTCACTGGATGTTTTTTCTTTTTTCGGACCATTCTCTGTAAACCCTAGAGATGGTTGTGCGTGAAAATCCCAGGAGATCAGCAGTTTCTGAAATACTCAGACCAGCCCTTCTGGCACCAACAACCATGCCACGTTCAAAGGCACTCAAATCACCTTTCTTCCCCCATACTGATGCTTTGTTTGAACTGCAGGAGATTGTCTTGACCATGTCTACATGCCTAAATGCACTGAGTTGCCGCCATGTGATTGGCTGATTAGAAATTAAGTGTTAACGAGCAGTTGGACAGGTGTACCTAATAAAGTGGCCGGTGAGTGTATATACATGGCTGGACAACCCCTTTAACTTCATTCAATTGAATGGCACTAATTTAAATTAACAGATACAGCATATGGATAAACGTGGCACTGTTCCGGGAGAGAAAAGAAATCAGATAATTTTTGGAATCTAAGAACATTTTTAATAACGTTTTCCTTCTTTCACTCTAAGCAATTTACATGTAATATTTTACTAAGATGTGTGCAAATAACTAACGGGGCCTTGTATGAAAACTGTCTAGGTCTAGGACTTTCTTTGTTCCTCATAGCAACCAAGAGAGCTCCCCTTTTATTTCATATACTGCTCTGAAAATATTAAAGGGGAACTCTGATTGGCCGCTATGGGAAACAAAGAAAGTCTAACACTTCTTACTGATCCAAGTTTTTTTACCATTGGACGTCAATATTAAAGTGACTTTTCAGCACAGAAACAGATGAATTGTCTTTGTATTAGTAGGGTCATATGGACATGATTGGATTACAGATTCACACTAGCTGTAATATGGCTATAATGTCATTGTGAGGGACACCATGGTCTTGCCCTGGCTTGCCTTGCCTAAGCAGAGCACTCGCCCAGAAAAGGGCAACTGTGCACTCAAACCTCTTCCTGAACTATTACTAGTAAAACGGGTGCCAAATGGACAAAAGCCAAAAACGGACGGCAAACAAAAAAAAGAGAAGGGTCAGATGGAGACACACCAGGAGAATACGCAGTACCAAAGAAGCAAGCAGGAGAGTTACCAGAAAGACACGACAAGTTCCAGAGCCAAAGAAATCCAATCAGCAAAATCCAGACAGCAGATCACAAACCGAATAGCTAGGACACCTAGCTACCAAAGTAATTGCAAGCAGAGCCAGGCAGACAGAAAGAGGTTTAAATCCCCCGCCCCACATAGGGATTGGTCCAACAGACCAAAGGGCCAGTAGCGCAGTCCTAACAGTCATAGAGCTTTGAGGTACAGGGATTTCCTTATCAGTGCAATGCAGTATTTTGTGGAGTTGTTACTGTATATACATACTGTGCGGTATATAGAAACAAATATTTGTGCATTGGCGCAGAATGTTTTATGGTACCACATATCCCATGTAAGCATGAGGCCTACTGCTTGAATTGCAGATCCATTTTGGGGTGCTTAGTAGTATGAGATGGAGACATCTGCCTGGGATCATTGCATTCTTCTAAAAATTACATAAGCAAAGGGGGTGAAGGTATGCAGCCTGCAGATAATGCTGGATCTTAAAGGGGTTATCCTGCCAATCCGCTAATCTTCAGAGATGCCAGGAGTCAGACCCCTATGATCTAATAATGATGGCCTATCTTGAGGTTAGGCCAGCTGCTATAGAGGGCTAGGTAACAATTTTACAAAAGCGCCCTTAGAGGTGGGGGGTTCAGTTTTGAGCACACAAAGGCATCACCTACTTGCGCTGCAGAGAGTGGTGTCTTTAAAAGATACTATTACACAAGTAGCTGCATGCAGTTCCTTGCCCCACACACAGACCCGATATGTGACGTATTAGCACCGGGTGTAGGGGAAACATGAAGCGGGGGCTGCAAGGCTTTGGTACCTGTGTGATAGTATCTTCTGAAGGCACGGCTCTCCACAGCGCAAGTAAGCAATGCCTGCAGAAGAATTTATGTAAGCAGTTGTTAGCAGTGAGCCCTGACAGCGTCCGTGCTGTTATCACCAACAGGGCTACCAGAAAGGCTTCCGTTTTAACAGCAGTATCAAAATTGGACCTCCCCTAATAGGCAAAGGGTTGCCTTCTCTCATAAGTCCCCTTTCTGCTTCATGAAACGGATTAATGTTGGCATGTCAGGCAAGAAACATCAGAGAACATACACCCTGCAACCATTGTGGGAGGAACACAAACTGAATGTGGCAGCATTATGGTCTATGGAAAGTTTTCGTGACATTCTCTGGGCCACTCATCCATGTGAAAAGCACGTTCAACCAATTTGGCTATAAATTCATCTTTGCCGATCACGTAGACCCATACATGCTGAGTTTCTTTGCTAGGGTGGATGGGATCTTTCAGCAAGATCCTATGTCGCAGATATAGATATGGCTGTCGGTTGGAAGAGCAGGACCAAGAATTTCAAGTACTAGCCTGTTCCCTTAAATCCCCAGACTTGAACCAAATAGGGCATCTGTGTCACCACCTCGATGGCTGTGTTGGCTCTATGGATCCTCCAGCAGCTGTGGGCTGCAGTTAGCATGGCTCCAGATAACTGTGACAACCTACCAAGGCCTTACTGAGTCACTCCCAGCCCATGTAGCTACTGTCAGTGCGGCACACAGTGGTTACATTACCTGGTGCAGATGCGTACCTATAGGGGGTGTAGAGATAGTAGTCGCTACTAAGCCCTGCAGCCTGAGGGGGCCAAAAAGGCCCTTCTTCCACAGCATTGTCAATGGCACATGGCAGCTGAGTGGCCCCATTTGACTATTTACAATAGGGTCCAGGAGCTGCAAGTTACGCCTTTGACCTGGTGTACAGATTTGGCCCCCCCTTTAAAAAAGCCTATGTTTGCCCCTGTGTTATCTATTTGCTCATATTCCTTTCATAATAGAATACATTATATTTTACTACTTTTTATTCCGAACAGGTTTTATGTTCAGGCCTTTTTCATCGGTGTCTTTCGATCATCAAACCCCCAGAAATGGAACAGGACACAAGAGACTCACAATAAGTCAATTTGTATGTAGACTAATAGAAGCAAAAAAGAAATAAAACTGAATCAAAGTCATCATATTATTGTCAAGTGGGAAATAAATTTTAGAAAAAAAACACTGGGGCGTTCTGTTTTACATAAGCTTGTCTAGTAGGATAGACTGCAATGCAAGGTCCAGAGGCCTGGTAACACGTAGGTCTTATTTATACAACTGATCTATGTGCATATAGCCTGCATGACGGCATACAATACTATTGGACCACTTACTGTGCTGCAAGATTATGTGCTACATGACACTGCGAATATATTCTCTCCTAGAACGTTCCTTCAGAGATTGACTTCACGATCTCTCATCTCCATTCTGTTGGTGCCTGGTAAAATCCATACTTTTCCCTTTTCACAGATGTAATAGATTAGGCACTAGAAGCATCAATCTAGGTGTAGTGGCTACTGGTTTCCTAAAGCTATGTTCACACGGCTAAGTTTGGGCCGTATTTCGGTCCGTAATTACGCGCCGAAGTGCGCAAATTACGGGCTGAAAACGGCCCATTCATTACGGTAATCCACAGTTCTCATAGAGAACTATGGATTACGTCTCCTCTCCCCGCCCGGCGAAGCCGCCGGGCGAGGAGATAATTGACATGTGAATTACTAGCGGCGTATACGCGCCGCTGGCAATTCAAGTCTATGGCCTGGCGAAGTGCCGGCACCCTGCTCAGTCCCCCGCTCCCGCCCCGCCCCCCGTCACACGGCGTAATTGCGGGGCGTAATTACGCCCCGCAAATACACCGTGTGAACCTAGCCTAAGACATTTTTTGCCTGTGCCTTAATAATATTTTGAAATTCATTAAGATGTAAATCTGGTACAAAAAAACGTTGGCATTTTAAATCTTTATAAATTAACGATAGAGAGGTTATTTGGATTATACAACCAGTTTCAAGGAGCCTATTAGTTACTACTGTGTTGTTAGAGGGGCTCTCCAGTTTAGAAAACCTATTTTCATATACCCTAGTAGGTAATTTGGAGTAAATAGGGGAGGAGTGGGGTCTCATATACAGTTACTTTATCTCTTGGCTAGAGAGGAGAGCAGTTCCAAATCACGTATCTGGCTCTGGAGGACCTGCTCTGTCCTGCAGTGTGAAGACGACATTGATTTGAGTGGACATTGTGTAATGCTTCCTTTTCCCTGTGGTGGCGCTGCTGGGAAATTAATTACTATCAGGTTTTCTCACACATTACAGTTCATTGCTGGGGGTTCCAGCAGGAGGACAGCTTGTCTATTTTCAAGGGACTTCTTACAGATAGGAACTGCCCAAACTGGAGTGGAGATCCCCTTTAACCGTTAACTGACGTCGGGCATTTCCGGTCGTTCGTCTGCAGAGATGTCTTTTGGCGTAGCTGTAGATATCGGAGTTTGTGGCGCCCGGCGCCGCAGCAGCGTTGGGATCGGGGCTGTACTACACAACCCTGATCCCAGAGCATCTCCTGCGAGCACTGGGGAGCGGGGGAAGCTCCGCTCCCTGGTGCTTTAACCCTTTGATTGCCGCGAATCGTCACCGCAGCGCAATCAAAGGGTTTCCCCTGCTCCGTCGGGGGATCGGAACGGCCGGTGACCCGACAGAGCGCAGGCTGCACAGTCAGCCCTAGGGACCTAGAGTAGCCCCAGGGCTGTCTGTGTAAGAAGCCAGTGATCAGGGCAGACTGTGTGCTACCTTGATCACTGCCTGTGTCAGACTGACACAGATTATAATGTATTAGCATATATGAATATGCTAATACATTGCTAAGTGTAAAGAAAAAAAAAGTAACCCCCTTCATGGGGGGTTAAAAAAAAGTAAAAAACATAAAAAAGAAAAAAACATAAAAAGTGTAAAAAAAAAAAAAATAAAATAAAAATAAATATTTAATAAAAAATAATTGTACATAAATTACACACACAAAAAAAACTACACATATTAGGTATCCACACCGTAATAACCTGTAGAATTAATCTACAAGTTTTTAAGTGTGAAGTGTGAATGGTGAAAAAAAAAAAAAAAAAAAAAACAATGTAAAGAAAATTAAAAAAAAAAATCTGTAGTGAACTTAAACTATTCCCCCATAAAGTACAACTCGTCTGAAATAAAACGAGGCCTCATCCAACTGAGTCATTGAAAAAATAAAAAAAGTTACAACTTTTGAAACGCAAAGAGGCAAAAACGAAAAAAAATCTCTGGTCATTAACTGCTTTGCAGGCGTTCGGCTTAAGGGATTAACCACTTGATGTCTTGCAGTGGGCGTGCTCTTCATGAGCAGCAGGCAGGGGCTCCATTACCTTGTATGGCTCAGCTACAGTTCCACTGTAATGGGGAACAGGGCCATCTTTTCCATTGGGCACACTAGGCAGTTGCCCGGGGGACCCACAAGTATAGGAGCCTCAGATGGTATATGTGTGTCCCAGGAATACAAAAAACATACCCTGGATCCCTTGGTTCTCTTTGCTTATTTAACTGTTTGTGTGATTTTAGAAACGTACAAACAGTTAAAAACCATGGTGGAGAAGGGAGTCAAAGGCACCCTGCCTTGCCAATTAGTCTTGTAGGCTGCAGGGTGCCAATGTTCAGACGTACAGTAAGTGGTGTGATAATATGAGTCTGCTTGGGGGTGACCAGTGGCATAGCCTAGTGTGATGTCATTTATTTGGGCAGAGCCCACTGCAGTGTTACAGCCGCACATAATGCTGTTTAACAGGCTCTGATGGGGAAACCTCTGATTCGTTTTGAACCTTTTGAATGCCTCAATGAGCAATACAAAGAAGGAGTGTAATACAAGGACCTGATTAGAGCTCTCACCTAGTATGAGCAGACAGTCAGGTCTGCTAAAGAGGTCAGAGCCATCCAACCTGCTGTTGGGGCATATGTAATTAGTACACAGACTATTGTGCTGGCATATAGATACAGATGAAGTTAAAAAGGGTAAAATCTATACAAAAGTCACATTAGCAAAACAAAAAAAAAAAAAACTTCCACCACCCAGGCATATGTTTAGATTTTCTTTTTACAATAAATATAACTTGATAACACAAACTAATATACACATGTTTAGCAGTGTCACATCTATAACAACCTGTGCAATGTGGCAAAACTAAGACCCCATTTACATACTGCTTTTGCCCTCGGTTCGCGGAATCCTTGGGGGAAGTGTAAAATGTATCCTGACAGATACCAGGTCTTTATGAGGCCATTGACTTCTGTAGGGCATGTGCATGGTTTGCTGCATCCATACATTAAAATTACACCACTCTTTATGATGATTTGAGTACAGTAAATCATTAAAACTGCAACTAAATTTTTCTTTTTTAAATATTTTTTAATTTACTAATTTACTACCGCTGTACAAAGCATTGGTGCGACCTCACTTGGAATATGCTGTTCAGTTCTGGGCCCAGTTTATAGAAGAGATGTAATGGAGCTAGAGAGAGTACAAAGACGAGCAACCAAATTATAAGGGGAATGGAGCATCTTAGTTATGAGGAGAGGTTAGTAGAATTGAACTTATTGAGTCTTGAGAAAGACGGTTTCGGGGGGACATGATTAATTTATATAAATATATAAATGGTCCCTACAAAAAGTATGGGGAGAAATTATTTCAAGTGAAGCCTCCTCAAAAGAAAAGGGGACATTCCCTTCGACTAGAGAAAAAAAGGATTCAATCTCCAGAGGAGAAAAAGCGTTCTTCCTGTAAGAACTGTGAATCTGGGGAATAGCTGCTGAGGAGCTGGTCACAGCAGGAAACTGTAGAGAGTTTCAAGAAAGGCTTAGAAAACCTACTGGAACTAAAGAATATAATGCGTAGTAGCCATGTAAAATCTGTATCCGGGGTGCATTCTGGGTCAGACATAGAACCACTGGAGGGATTGGTTCTTGCTTGTGGCTTTAGGATTAACCAGAGGTGAGGCTGGCTAAAGTCCTTGTCTCCCTCCCTTCACCCACATTTTACCCACCCTTGGTTGAACTCGATGGATATGTGTCTTCTTTCAACCGTACTAACTACCGTGTTTCCCCGATAGTAAGACAGTGTCTTACATTCTTTTTACCCCCAAAAGTCCCAGTATGTCTTACTTTGGGGTATGTCTTATATAGGGAGGTATAGGGCAAACGTAGGCAGGTATAGGGCCAGCTGTAGACAGGTATAGGGCCAGCTGTAGACAGGTAGGGCCAGCGTAGGAGGTATAGGGGCCCGCTGTCGACAGGTATCGGGCCAGCTGTAGGCAGGTATAGGGCCAGCTGTAGGCTGGTTTAGGGCCAGCTGTAGGCAGGTATAGAGCCAGCTGTAGGCAGGTATAGGGCCCGTGTAGGCAGGTATAGGGCCCGCTGTAGACGGTATAGGGCCAGCTGTAGGCAGGTATGGGCCGCTGTAGACAGGTATAGGGCCAGCTGTAGACAAAGGTTATGGGCCAGCTGTAGACAGGTATGGGCCAGCTGTAGACAGGATAGGGCCAGCTGTAGGCAAGTATAGGGCCAGCTGTAGACAGGTATAGGGCCAGCTGTAGGCAGAAAAACACTTACCTGGCTCCCCGCTGCTCCGTCTCCCGCGCCGCCTCCTCGCTGCTCCGTCTCCTGCGCCGCCTCCTCGCTGCTCCGTCTCCCGCCGCCTCCTTGCTGCTCCGTCTCCCGCGCCCGCCGCCTCCTCGCTGCTCTGTCTCCCGCGCCGCCTCCTCGCTGCTCTGGCCTCCCGCGAGCTCATCCTGGCACAGGCAGTGACGTCATCACGCCGTGCTACGTCTTACTTTCGGGGTACGTCTTACATTAGGCGACCTCCCCAAGACACCGCTACGTCTTACTATCGGGGGTGTCTTACTATCGGGGAAACACGGTATATGTAACTTTGTAACTAATTTTTTTATTTACTAATGTATACATTCCAAAACTCAGTACCTATGTATTGTAACTGGTTCCACAGGAGAAAGAAAGTCTTATACAAACAAAAAAGTAAAAAGCTATGATTGCTAAGAGCAAAGAGATGAAATAAAAGAAAATGTTCATGTCCTTACGGCCAAAATTGTCCTGGTGCTCAAGAGGTCGAAGACCTTTATCTATCTAATAGATTAAAGCTTTTTCAAAAAGCCTCTTCTACTTTTGTAGTACATAGATAGCCTATTCATTTTACTGGGGACTGTGTACAGGATCGGACTGGCCCACAGGGGCATAGGTTAAACCCCCGGTCGGCCCCTGAGCATGGCAGACCCAGAGTTGTTTTTTAACTGCATATACATCTTCAGAAGAGGCAAAAAACATAGAAAAAGAGGCAGAATTCAAGATGTAGAGTATTTGAGGCATCTACAGTCATTTACAGTAGCTATAGAGTGGGCCCCTGAAATAAACTTCACCGGTGGGCACAGAAACAGCTCAACTGGTGGGACCCTAGAGTCAACTCCACCTGTGAGCATAGGCACCCCAGTCGAACACTGACTGTGTAATATTTAATTTCCCCTGTTGAGGCGCTGCAGGGAAATTGACCATTTGCTGATAATTTTTGTCTCAGCACCAAGACATGATGTTATTGTGGAATCCTCCAAACAAAAAAAAAATTTTTCTGAAGTGGAGAAATCCTTTAAGGGTACATCCAGATGGCAATTAAAACATACTTGGCGGATTCTCGTCGGACAATGCAGTTTTCATGTGGATTTAGGGTCTCTTTTTAAAGCAGATTTACAATCAGAAACAGGTTCCATTCACTTCTAATGTGGTTTTGGACGCAGATCGCGTTTTACGCGAGTATTTTAGTCATCCCCATTGACCTCAATAGTATTTTCCCAAAAAATTAACAGGTTCTAGGTATTTTTACATTTACAAAAGGACCAATGAAAACACGTGTTGTATTATTACAACTATCAGGTCAATGAGGATGATTTACTTTCAGTTTTAGACGAGTATTTCGAGTCTGTTGGATTCCGACTTTACGTACTCGTCATGTGGACGGAGCCTAAAGAGCTAAGGAAGTGGCATAATGAGAAAATGCCTCAAAATGATTTAAAATACTCTAATCTATAGTAGAAGCTGGATTCAGTGCTAGCCATATAGTGAATAACCATGAAACATCATTACTTTCATATCTGAAAAATATTTCTAATTAGTTTTATCATTCACAGGAGTCTCTGAAGCTTCTTAGTCGTTACTAACTTTGAAATAGAAGTCCTATAGCTTTTTTGTGAAGGTGGAAGCGCGTTCGTATGTGTTATCTCCTTAATTGGGAGTGCAATGATGCAGGTGAAGGAATGAAGCTACAGAACAGAATACAGTTTTGCTTCACTTTACATATTCATCCATGTCAAGCCCAGGAATAGCATCAAAGAGCATCAAATAAAATGCGGAAGAGCTAGTGTACAATCCCACTGGGATGCAGTGAAACATAAAAATGTTAAGAAACAACTGAGCAAGCATTGTACGGCATCTCTGTTATCAGTACTTAGGGGGAATCTAAGGGATTTATGCTAGCACCTTTTTCCTGAATGTCCTTTGAAGGTCATCTAGTGTTTTAATATTTATCAGATATAATATACGTAATAAAGGATACCTTGAATATATATTGAACATTTATGTATATGAGTATACTGACTACAGGATTAGTAATTGTTTTCATTACTGGCAGTCGTCTGCAGTAAGCTGTCGGGTATGCTGGGTGTGGTGGTTTTGTCGAAGGCTGCAGATGGAGCTTGTTGCTTAGCATTTGTCCTTCAAAGGGTATTCCCATGTCACTTCTATAGAAATCCTGGGCAAGCTGAGCGGCAGGCAGAGGCTCCATAACACTGTTTGACATGCTGTAATGACAGAGATCAGAGAAAAAAGAGTAAGAAAATCCACACACATACAGTATCTCACAAAAGTGACTCCCTCACATTTTTTGTAAATATTTTGTAACATCTTTTCATGGGACAACACTGAGGATCTGACACTTAGGTACAATGTAAAGTAGTCAGTGTGCAGCTTGTATAACAGTGTTAATTTGGTGTGCCCTCAGAATAACTCAGCACACAGCCATCAGTGTCTGGCAACAAAAGTGAGGACACCCCTAAGTGACAATGGACAAATTGTGCCCAAGTGTCAATATTTTTTGTGTCTAGCTTTAAAGAGAACCTGTCACATAGGTTATGCCCTCCTTGCTGAGGACAGCACAAGCTAGTGTCAGACCTGCTGTCTCCAGCGCTGTGCCCCTTATTCTGTAAGATGCTGGAGTTTAGAGGATTTAATGCTCAAATCTGCAGTTTTCAGCCAGAAAAGAGTCATGAAAAGTTTGTTTAATTCATTGCCCGCCCACCTGCGGCTAGACCCGCCCACCTCCCAACTGATTTACCTACTACTTTGAATAGGTAGAAACATGTGAAAAACTGCCAGGTGGGTGGGACTAGCTATGGGTGGGTGGGGCTAACATCTGCTCATGAATAAGCTGGATTCTTTTCTGGCTAAAAATTGCCAGATTTGAGCATTAAATGCTCTGAAACTACAGCATCTTACAGAATAAGAGACAGCGCTGGGAACAACAGGTCTGACACTAGCTTGTGCTGTCCTCAGCAAGGGGGGCAAAAACTATGTGACAGGTTCCCTTTAAGAATGGTAGAATTTTTCATACTAAAGTATTACACAGTATCTCATGTAATTACACTCCTCACTTACTGTATTATACTTTTTCATGGGACAACACTGAAGATTTGACACTTTGATACAATGTAAAATAGTCAGTGTACAGCTTGTGTAACAGTGTAAATTTGGTGCACTCAAAATAACTCAACACACAGCCATCAACTGCTGGCAACAAAAGTGAGTACACCCTTTAGTGAAAATGGACAAATTGTGCCCAATTTGCCATTTTCCCTTCACGGTGTCATGTGACTCATTAGTGTTACAAGGTCTCAGGTGTGAATGGGGAGCAGGTACTCCAGCATCTTCCAGAATAAGGGACACAGCACTGGAAACAGCAG
Source organism: Phyllomedusa bahiana (assembly GCA_025379985.1). Taxonomy (NCBI): domain Eukaryota; kingdom Metazoa; phylum Chordata; class Amphibia; order Anura; family Hylidae; genus Phyllomedusa; species Phyllomedusa bahiana. Next base: position 71,715 of record JAODAL010003858.1, on the reverse strand, counting down.
GTCTGACACTAGCTTGTGCTGCCCTCAGCATGGGGGGCATAAACTATGTGACAGGTTCTCTTTAAATCTCTTGAGCTTGAAGTTCACTAGAGCTTCACAGCTTGCAGCTACTGGAATCCTCTTCCCTCTCCTCCATGACGATATCACAGAGTTGGTGGATGTTAGAGACCTTGCGCTCTTCTATTTGAGGATGCCCCAACAGATGCTCAATAGGGTTTAGGTCTGGAGACATGTTTGCCCAGTTCAGCACCTTTACCCTCTTCTTTAGCAAGGCAGTGGTCGTCTTGGAGGTGAGTTTGGCAGCCCAGTTTCTGAAAGGAGGGGATCATGCTCTGCTTCAGGATGGCACAGTACATTGTATCAAAGTGTCGTTCCATGAAAACATATAATACAGTATTTACAAAAATGTGAGCGGGGAGGTACTTACTGTTGTGAGATACTGTATATTTCGTTGTACAACCAATTTACCTTGTTAACATAATATAATTACACATTTTTAGTATTGTCGCATCTAAACTTGACAGAATGTGCTATGATATCACAGCACAGAAAGTTGTTGCAACTTTTTCATTGCTTTTCTATGGCCCTTGTGATCTGAGGACAGATAACACTGGCAGGAAGTGGCTCCATTACACGATATGGCACGGCTGTATTTGTAGCTCCCATATAAATGAATTGACAGAGCCACCTCTCTATTCTTGATGGTTGTTGCACAAAGCAGGACTGGGACGGATAGTTCAGGGAATCCCCATTTTGGAGACAGGGGCATGGCCCAGAGAAGGAGTTGTACTTATCACTTATCATATATTTATGGCATTTTCTGTGGATGTGCCACAAATGTGTGAGATGGGATTACTTCTTTAAAGGAGTTGGGTAAAAGCTTGTTTTCAAAAAGTTTATAAGGGAATTCTGACTTAAAGGGGTTTTGCCACAATCTCATATCATACCTCCTGCATCCTGCTCTTCAGCTCTGTGTGCTCAGAAGGGCGTGTGTGTGATTTGGTTGAATTGCCTATCATGTGACTCAGCAGTATGACATCACCAGTCCTTTCCTCTCTGTAGTCAAAGAAAGGTCTGTTAATGTAAAGCATTGTGAGTAGCTGAGAGGTAAAGTTTTTGCCTCCAGGCACAAGGGTCCTAGGTTCAAATCCCTGCAGGAACCCAACCTGTATTGTTTTTTTTTTCACTCCTTATCAGTGCACATACCTGATTGAGGTTTCTTTTTCTCATTTATTTGCTCTCTTTTACTAATTACTAAAGAGCGCAGAGGACAGGAGTAGAATGACAGCACCTGGGGTTTGAACACTCAGTAGCTGCCGGAGAGGAGTGGTGATGTCTGAGCATGTGCGACCAGGACTGAGAAGCTCTCAGCCCTGGTCGTATCCCCTGGAGATGAGCTGTAAACAATGGATCACTAAAGGAGCAACTAAAACAAAAACAGTGCAGAATTTTTAATAATAATGAATGGTGAAAATGTTTGTTATTTCCTTTGCAAGCTTCCCACATCAATTTTACTTCATGGCAAAACCCCTTTAATCTACTCTTCTAGGCACTTATCTATTAGGCAAATGGGAGTCTTTTGTTCTGTAGGACCCAACGTGTCTGGGAATTATAGTCTATTGACCTAAAGAGAGGTCCAACAGCCCAACTATTTGTTCAGAGACCTTTCTAACAACGAGGACTTGTGCAAAGCAAAAATTCTCTTTAACCTATATGCCGAGTTTTAAAGGGGTAAGGTTTTTCCCCTGAATTCAGTGAACTCTATTACCCTTTTCCAGCATGATGAGAGTGGAGTCCAAATTTTCCTCTGTATCTATAACTTGTCTGCATCCCTCACATGAAAGTGGTATCATGGTGACTGCTTTTTTTGCATTTCCCTAGGCATAGGGCATACCATAGGTAAAGCTACAGCTCAAAATTATTGACAACCACTGTTATATAGCAGATACAGCACATTTATTCTATGGTTAAAAATGGTAATTATTGTTTAGGATGCTTTCTTTGCAAGACTGTAAGAAGGATTTCCAGGAACACACAGACATTGCAGCTAAAAAAATCGAATTTTTCGAATGTCCTAGAGCAGGGAACCTTAATCTCAGCCAAAGGTGCCACCGACTTGAGTTTTGCCAAAGTGACTATTGACTTTTAGTCAATCTTACTGTCCCGTGTGGGTCTCTGAGGGGATACTCTCTGCCACAGCCTGCCCTCTGAAATGTACACCAGTTCCTTAGTAAGGGACATGCTCTGAGCCACAAAAGGTCCTCATGTTTGCTATCCCACCGCAACTGCTCTAAGCTGTAAGCGTGCAAAGTGAATCTCCCCTAATACTCTGCACAACATAGCACCCAAGCTACAGAGTTCTAGTCCAAATCCATTTGAAAAAGTTATTGTCTCTTCAGAGGACCTCTTACATTACTTGCTTTCTTGGTGCATGTGGAATGGGGTATTATTGAAATAGTCCCCATTGCCCCATCTGTCCACTAAGGTTAGGCTCTGCAACAAGCCTCAGGGCAACCAGACTCTCTGTCCTCTAATCTGTTCTCCTGAAGAAGGTGCACTGTCAACTCATGATACTCTCTTGCTAACCAGTGTTTTATAATCCTTTCACCTTCAGCCCAATTTTGTAGTTAGTGGAAGTGATGTCGGGTGTCATATCCAATGTCACTTCTAAGCCTATGATGAAGTAACAGGTATCCCAAGGCATTATGGGAAAGGAGCTGTGAAGCTCAAGCGCCCGCTATTGGATGTAACAAATCCTAAATTTGCTTTTGACCCACTGGCCTCCCACTCAGCCAAGCCAGCATTGCTCTGCTCTGTACTGACGAGGGGTAAACACCCCGAAACGGCTGTCTACAGATGGGTGATGCTGGCTTGGCTAATATCCCTTTTGACAAAAGCAAATTGAGGATTTGTTACGTGCAATAGAGGGCGCTTGAGCTTCTCAGCTGCTTTCCTATAATGCCCTGTGATGTGGAGATGCTTCGTGGAGTGCAAAAGACAATTTCGAATCTCCACACGCCTAAGTAACAGGTAGTGATGTCTGATGGGATGTCAGACCAAAAGGTCAGCCGCATCGGGAGATTTGCGATATCACACCAATAGCATAAACCTATAAAACCCCCTAAACACCCTTAATTTTTACAAAGGGTTAGGCCCCGTTCACACGCTTATTTTGCCGCGGATTGGCGCCGTACTGCGCGCCGGATTTGCGCTTCAGTACGGCGCCAATCCGTCGGAGTCATTACGGTAATCCACTGCTCTCATAGAGAACAGAGGATTCCGTCGCTCCTCCCCGCTCGGCGAATCCTGGCGGGGAGAAAGTGACATGCACATTATTTACGGCGCGTACGCGCCGTAGATAATGCAATGTCTATGGGGCCCCCGTCCCGCCCCTTATTCACGGCGGATTTGTGAGCTCAATACGGCTCACAAATCCGTCGGGATTAAGCCGTGTGAACACGGCCTTAGGGTTACACTTACATTAGGGATGAGTAAGAGAACAAATATGGGCTTGGGACTTTCCGAACCAAAATTATTATTTTTTTTTCATTCGGACCCATGTCAAACCAAACAGCAACACTATTAAAGGGAATGTGTAATCAAAAAATGACTTATTGTTTAACTCACATTTTTATGTTAAACACATTTTTAGGAATTTTTGGTTATGTTTTTTTTTATTTTCCATATGACTTTCAGTATTTTTTTTTAATAATTCTTAAGTCCTGCAGTTTTCACTTTGGCCACTAGGCCTAATAATCTGACACTTCCTGTTCTATTTAGAGAGCTTTTCAGCAGTGTGCTCATTATCAGTAACAGCAGGTCAAAACTGAAAGGAGACACCATTGTGTACAAATAACACAGGATCCACCAGTCACAAGAGGAGATGTCACCGCTCCCCCTCTCCCCTCCCTTCACAGTGAAAACTCTCCTATACAAGTCTATGGGACAGAATCTGTCTTAAGAATCCTATGCGCATGAAGCTGCTGTAAAGTATCTCTCTGACTGCTGTTAAAGCAGTGCAAGCAAGAATGTCTTCCCCCCAATCATATATAGACGGCCGAATAGAGAAATCTACAATCGGGAAATAAAAACGACTGAGAGCAAAAGCATATGGATCAGGGGATTTATTTAATAAGTAAAAAAAAAAAAATTGGCGACATATTCCCTTTAAAGTCTGCCTAAAGAACACTGCTATCAATTCAAATACAGCCCGGGAGTCCCAAGTACATTCATTTGGATTGAAGCAGCTGTAGTAACCACCATTCATCAACGTCATACATACAATATGTACTCTGACACAAAGTATGCCAGATAGCAATGCACAATGAATAATCCATGTATGGCATGATATACAGCAGGATCCCCTATACTATATATCACAGATCATACAGTTTTGATACATGACAATATACAAGAACATGCTTTCTTCTAGTTCACTGCAGGAATGTAGGGTATAGAGTCCATTGGGACGCAGGATACTGCTTTTTGCATTTCATAGCTCGGAGCTGGAGTTTCTGTGCTTCAGTCCTCAGCCCTCCCACACACAGCTACAGAAAGAAAAGATAGGACATGTACAGCAGAAAATAAATCTTAATGATATGGAATTTAAAATGAGACAAGTGCGATTGTGATGAAGCTGCAATGTATCCTTATATTAGCAGCTTTTATTATAACTATACGATTGTCAACAGGACTTCACAATACATGGCCAAAGGTATGTGGTCCCCTAAGGGCATGTCCACACGGCACGGGTTTTTGGACGTTTTTTCAGCCGGTTTGCGGTTTTTCAGACTGCCTGAAAAACCGGGGCCCATAATGAAATACAATTTTGCTTTTAAAGAAAAACCCGTGCAGTAGTCCCCACTGCACGGGATTTCCGCCCGGAGGTTTTGCCGGTGGCGGTCCGGCGGCAAAACATTGAGCAAGCACCATCTTCCGTCCGAAAACCGGACAGAATGTGTGCTTCTCAAGGGGGGGGGGGGAAGGGGTCTTCTCCCCCTCATCCGCAAGAAAAAAGCCGCCCCCCCCGCGGCCGTGGGGACGGGCGCAAAACAGGACAAATACCGGCCGACAAACTGGCCGGTATTTGTCCTATGCCGTGGGGATGCGCCCTAAATCTCACATACTGATCTTGTAGACATCTTTTCAAAACCATAGATATTCATACATGGTTCATGATTCAGTTCACTAGGACAATAACCTGACATCTGCTATGAACAAATGTGAAGAAAATTCAGCATTTTGTAAAATATTTAGAGCTTTATTAAATCTTCATTAAAAATCCATCAGACCAACACCGAGAAAAACACCACCACTTACGCGTGTCAGGCCACTGGGGCCCTTAGTCACAGTAACATCTGCTCTGCAGTCAGTCTTCTACTTCCATTGTTTAAAGAGGTAGATTTAAATTAATTAATAAAGTATTTAACATAGGTTTTTTTTTTTAGTCAGGGCTCCATGCTGACATTTAGTTGCAGCTCGCTCATGCAAGATTGTGATATCATCATGAGAATATATGGTAATTTTCCTTCCCAGAGAGGAAGAGTATTTTTGATGGATTTCATCAATTAAAGGGGTTTTGCCACGATATAATGTTGACGTGGGATCCTCCAAAATGGGTATTAATGATTACAAAAAGTGAAGCCTCTGAATGCTACAGTCTTCCTTACATGCCTTTAGTTACTTAAAAGTTTACATTAGACACGACCAGCAGCTGACAGGAGCTGATCTGGCCGTGCTTGCGTTGTAAGCACTTCTTATCTGATGACAGGGAACATGACCGAGCTGGCAAGGGACTGTGGAGAAAAAGCAGTGAATCAGCCCTGTGTCTTTTGTATATAGAATCCACTGGTTGTAATGTAATTATTTCAGTGAACATTGAACATGCTCCCTGCTTCGTGGCTGCGTTCTCAGCCCCCCTCTCTCTCCCTCTATGAGACTTTGTGCTTTGTGTCTAGTCTCTTCTGAGCAGATTAAGAGGTAAGGAAGCCACTTCTTGGCAAAACCCCTTTAATGATTGTTATGCAGTTTTTTTCCCTGTTGGAAAACATTGGGGTGGTACACAAGTTGTGTAATGCCACTATAATTTTACAGCAGCTTATGGGCAAATAAATAACTTTTAACGTGTAGGGAACAAATATATTCCTTAGTTAATTGTCCTTTGTTGCAGGGATAAGAGAGGTTACACTGCATTACCAATCTACTTTCACCTTCTCTCTATGCTGTATGTCTTATCTGATAGCAGGAAGTGAAGTCACCGCTAGTCTTCACACAGGAGCTTAAGAACAGAGTGTGTTATCTCTAACAAACTAAGGAGATTAATTACTTTTGTTTGTTTTGAGCTCTGAATCTTTCTGTTGTATAGATAACATCTCCTGCTCTCATGTCAGTGCAATTATAAGAGCTGTGAATACTGAGCTGATATGCTAATCACTGCTATACAACCACCCCTAGTCTGACAAGGAAGAGACAGGAAGCATGACTCTAAAGCTGCTCGTGGCTCTGTCAAACAGCATGATGAGACAATCCCTTTAAGGTATTGCATGCTTCAGCAATTTATGGCTTGCTGTCCTATACAAGGATGGTACTGGTTGGGTGACATTTGGTTGCCCTCAAGTCCCTGTAACACCAATGTTCCCCTGTGAGGAAAAATGTTATGGATGGATTCTATTTATTCTTGATAGTGGGATATCTGTGCAATGATGAAACTGCATTGTGCTACATGTAGGTCAATTTCAGTTTTTTTTTTTATTTTCTTTTGGGCAAGGTAGAGCCTAATAATAGGGATATCTGGGGGCACAAATGGGAAACATTACTATTTTATGGTGGCACGGAGGGGTACATTACTACTCAATGGGGGCAAAAAGTGTTAGATTACTACTATATGGGGGCACAGAAGGAAACATTACTACTGTATGGGGCACAAAAGAGGACTATCATGAAAAAGGAGCACAAATGGGGTTATAACTATTAAATGAGGGCACAAAATGAATCATCACTACTGTAAGGGGGCACAAAGAGAACATTGATACTGTATGTGGGCACAAAGGCGAACATTATTATTGTGTGAGGGCGGAAAGGGGGACATTTTGACTATGTGGGAGCACAAATGTAGGCATTTCTGTGAAGGGAGCACAAAAAGGTCATTATGACTGTGCAAGGGCACAACGTGGAGAACTAACTAATACTGCTTGTATTATTGTCATTGTCTAGGGCATTAAAAAGCAGGGAAGGTAAGAATTGATGCTGGAAAAATAAGGAGATAAAGAGAACTAGCAAATTCTATGGAGACAGTCTGTAGCTGAATAAAGTTGTCATGGTGGTGTTTGCTGGTTGGAGAAGACAAGGAAAAGAGGTTTCCTGTGAGTCAGTGGATTTACCTGCACTGGAGTCACTGATACTGTACTGCAACGTGCCTGTATATAACGGGTATCTAACACTATGGTCGCTGTTCGGTGGTAATATTAGTCTTAATGTAATGGGGGTTTTTCAGTAGCAAGCTGGTAGTGTTCACTTTTTATGCAGTGTTAATATGTGGTCATGATTAGTGTTGATCGAACTGTTCTAGAAAAGTTAAGTTCTAGTAGAACTTCTCGAATTTTTAGAACTCGAACCGAACATTTTACTGTACGTTCGAGTAAAGTTCTAGTTCGACACACCATTTTCAGTTTTGCTTTCAGTGGCTTTCTGCACTTTTGGCGGCCATCCAGTCACCTTTCTGCACTTTTGACGGCCATCCAATTAGTGCAGAGCACAGAGAAGTGTCAAAAACATCATCTCTGAGGTGTAGGGCTCTCATTGGCTGCTAAAATCACATGACCATATTATATATATTTAACTGAATTACCTTGTGAATTCCATTTTCAGCTCACGCTCTGTACTATACAGACTGCTCTTAGATAGCATTTTCCTTTCCATAGACAGCAATAGTTAGGGAGTGTGTTATTGCTGGCTGCATCTTTCCAACACCCAGAAGCTGTTATTTGGCGACATTTGCAGGATCACATAATGCCTAACTCTCATATACATGGATATATATTATACAGAGTGCTTGGATTTGCTAAATCATACTCAATGCCCAAAAGTTCTATTTTTGCAGTTTTGGGGGTTCAGTAATTGTATAACACACCGTCTCCAAATCTCCTGTGTTTCAAAGGGGCTTTTGGGCCCCCTCAGGATGCCAGGCCCCATAGAAGCTGCTACCGCTGCACCTCCTATAGCTACGCCCCTGCTTGCAAGCTGTCCTCAGCTTTTCAGTTAGCCATTGAAAGGAATGAATTATTTTAGCCTGTGAATTTTTTTCTGTGACTCTTAGGGCATGTCCCCATGGCACGGGTTTTCAGCCGGTTTTTCAGCCGCTCATCACTCCCGGTATTTGTCCTGTGCAGTAGGAACGTGCCCTTATAGGCAAAGGGCCACATGTATAGAAACTGTCTAGGTCTAAAACTCACTTTGTTTCCCATAGCAAACAATCAGAGCGCTCTCTCATTTTTTCAGAGCACTATATGAAATGAAAGGAGCACTCTGATTGGTTGCTATGGGCAACAAAGGGAATTTTAGACCTGAACAGTTTTCATACATGTGGCCCAAATTGTCTTCACTAAGTTGTTCCACATATCTAGTTTACTCCTCATGGATGGTAATTACAACTTCTCCTTACCTGTATAGGTATAAAAATGAACTAGAACATCTTCTTCCATAGACTTTAAGGCCACTGTTCACACGGCTTATTGCCAGCGTAATTGCGGGGATGGATTTCGCCCCGCAATTACGCCGGCAGCCGTGCAGCGAGGCGGGGGCGGGGCTGGGGGCCGGCAGTTCGCCGGCCCCATAGACTATCATTATCTACGGCGCGTATGCGGCGTAAATAATTCACATGTCGCTTTCTCCCTGCTCGGCGGATTCATCGAGCGGGGAGGAGAGACGGAGTCCACAGTTCTCTATGAGAACTGTGGATTACCGTTGTTACTGGGCCGGTTTGGAGCCGTACTGCAGCAAAAATCCGGCGCGCCGTACGGCTCCAATCCGCGCCCAAATAAGCCGTGTGACCGAGGCCTAATGGGGTTCGAAGTTCGAGTTCGAATAGAACTTCGAACTGAACTCACAAAAGTTCGAGGTTCTAATAGAACTACAACTTTTTACTGTTCGCTCAACACTAGTCATGATGTGGAGGTATTATTAAGTAATAGTATGGTGGTATTATTTTGTTTCTATGTGGTTGCAATAGGTGGTGGTATTTTTGCCCCATGCATAGTGTTATTAATGTTAATATGGTCTTGGTATAATGGTATTTGTACCGTTCAGTATGGTAACAATACTTGGTCCTTGTATAGTGGTGTTGTTTAATACCTACATAACTTTATTGTTTAGATATATTATCATACATAGATATAATATTTGTATAATATATGTTTGTGAAATATTTTTTCATTTAGCCCACAAGCTGGTGAGGCAGAGGGTCCAAAATTTACCCAGGGGCCCTCAGAAATATACCGTAATTCTATTTTTGCCCTTTGTCAACTCAGAATGCCAATGGGTTATTCCTAATGTGGGTTTACAAATGAGTTTTATAAACCAGACAGCCCCTGGTAGAATAGCCTGACTGTCATGCCCTCTGCTTGTAGGATTTCATGAGATTCTTGTAGACTGGTTAGAGTGCTATATCGGATTATCACAGCTTAGTAATCCCTAGGGAATGGCTTTTTCTTGTTCTATTACACCCAAGATTACATGTTTGGTTCTATCTTGAATTATCGTTAAGTTGTACCCAACTGAGAAAACAAGAATATTTCTGCTTCTGTTAATAAATGGAAAAATGCTGAGACGTAAAGTTCACTGTGTGATATCAAATACATTAAACAGCTTAAGCCTCCAACCACGCTAATGTAAGAGAATGCTATAGACGTATAAGTATAGGGTGCACATTCCACCATTCCTCCATTGTCTCCAAAACAAACTAATATATTCATATACGAAAGACCTAATGTGTAGCATTATTGTTGAGCCAGGTTTAAGTAATTCATGACTAATTATACTTGACCTCTGCCTTATTAGGTCAGTAAAGCTTTTGTATAAAGAATTAAGTTATTGAATTTTAAATATAAGTATGTTGAAAAGAATTTATAATCTTTTTTTTACTGAAATCCCCATAATATGGCATGTATGGAACCGGATAATTACTCCTATGCAGTCCATGTGTTAAATGGTCGATATGTAATACTAGCATTCCCCTAAAGTAGATGTACCATTTGGCCAGCTTCATCTTCCCACAGAGATATTGGCTGATCACAAGAGGTTCCAAGACCTGACGCTATCCTCAGGATAGGCCATCAAAATTTGATCAGTGGGGGTTCAACGTCTAAGATTCCTGCCAACTAGGAACTCAAAAGGGGACTCTTTAGTGCTTACCGAGGCATAGTATTGTACAAATTGTTATACAAAGGCAATCAAAGGAAAAGCTGGTACAGCAAATGTGCAAAAAACTGGAAAATTATTTATTGATAAAAAAACTTCATAGTACAGGGGGTAAAAATGCTACACCTACGTAGCCTATGAGTTTCGGGCACTACAGTATCGGGTGCTTCCAGTTTTTTGCACATTTTCTGGACCAGCTTTTCCTTTGATTGCCTTGATCCTGTGGTCGGGACCTTAGGATCCGTGCAGCCTTGCAGACTGGATGTAATCGGGAAGGAGATCAGGTGAAACAATTGCCAACTAAGGAGATGAGCCATGCTCAGAGTAAAGTTTGTTGGACTTTCATTGCACTGTACAAATTGTTATAGCTGTGTCTGGTACTTCAGCTCTGCCCTGTTCAAAAGATTCAGACCAAGTTGTGGTACCAGGCACAGCCTGAGGGTAAACTATTAATATTTCAGTCTCAAATGACTCCTTTAGTGTTAGTTTATCTCATGGTTACAATTATGCATTAAGATTAAAAAAAATTATCCTCCACCCTCAAAAGGGTTGGGTGCCTACTGCAGACTATTCTTCCCAATGTGGATTTAAATATTGCATAGCACTCCAAATATTATGCAAAACTTTATTTAATCAACTCAGTCTATAAATATACATATAACTATACAAATATATATATATATATATATATATATATATCTATATATATATATATATATATATATATAGATATATATATATATATATATACACATACAAATATACATGGGTGTTTCAGTCATTTACCAGAAGTTTTCTTCATCAACCTTTCCAGATTGACATCTTCTGTGTAATTGAGTTGCTCCGGCCCAAGCTCTGAACATTGAAATCTCTTGCTAATTTGGTAAAAGGTGAACAATTACAACTCGTATTAGAGAGCGGGCGCGTCTGCCTTTGCGAGAGAAATTATACATTTTATCACTTGCAAAAAAATCACTTAAGCAATAAAATGGCAAAGTTTCTCTCATTAAAGTAGTAATGCCTAATCAGTGGTTAGCACTGTTGTCTTGTAACACTGGGGTCCTCTGTTCGAATCCTGCCCAGGACAGCATTTGAAAGGAGTTTGTATGGTCTCCCTCTGTCTGCTTGACTTTCCTCGTGGTACTTTGATTTACCCCACATTCCAAAAACATAGTAATAGGTCATCCTGAAGTTTAGATTGGAAACCCAAGTGGAGACAGCTACCAATGTGAGTAACGACAATCTCTGTACAGTGATGTATACAGTGGGGAATATAAGTATTTGATACACTCTCGATTTTGCAAGTTTTCCCACCTAAAAAGAATGGAGAGGTCTATAATTTTCTTCTAAGTGCACTTCAACTGTGAGAGACAGAATCTAAAAAAGAAATCTAGAAAATCAAATTGTATGATTTTTAAATAATTTGCATTTTATTGCATGAAATAAGTATTTGATCACTGTCCAACCAGCACTAATTCTGTCTCTCACAGACCTGTTAGTTTTTCTTTAAGAAGCCTCCTACTCCTCACTCATTGCCTGTATTAATTGCACCTGTATGAACTTGTTACCTGTATAAAAGACACCTATTCACATAATCAATCACACTCCAACTTCTTCACCATGGCCAAGACCAGAGAGCTGTCTAAGGTACCAGGGACAAAATGGTAGACCTGCATAAGGCTGGGATGGGCTACAGGACAATAGGCAAGCAGTTTGGTCAGAAGGCACATATGTTGGCGCAATTATTAGAAAATGGAAGAAACATGAATCTTTCTCGGTCTGAGGCTCCATGCAAGATTTTATCTCGTGGGGTAAGGATGATTCTGAGAAAGGTCAGGAATCGGCCCAGAACTACACAGGAGGACCTGGTCAATGACCTGAATAGAGCTGGGACTACAGTCTCAAAGATTACCATTAGTAACACACTACGCTGTCATGGATTAAAATCCTGCAGGGCACGCAAGGTCCCCCTGCTCATGCCAGCACATGTATAGGCTCGTTTGAAGTTCAACAAAGACCATCTGGATGATTCAGAGGAGAAGGTCATGTGGTCAAATGAGAACAAAATAGAACTTTCTAATATCAACTCTACTCGCCGTGTTTGGAGGAAGAAGAAGGATGAGTACAACCCCAAAAACACCGTCCCAACCGTGAAGCGCGGGAATGGAAACATAGTACTTTGGTGGTGCTTTTCTGCAAAGGGGACAGGACAAATGCACTATATTGAAGGGAGGATGGATGAGGCCACGTATCACAAGATTTTGGCCAACAACCTCCTTCCCTTAGTAAAAGCATTGAAGATGGGTCTTGGCTGAGTCTTCCAGCAGGACAGGGACCTGAAACACACCGCCAGGGCAACTAAGCAGAGGCTCTGTAAGAAGCCTTATAGGGTACTCGAGTGGCCTAGCCAGTCTCCAGATCTGAATCCAATAGAAAATCTTTGGAGGGAGCTGAAACTCAATGTAGCCAAGCAACAGCCCCAAAACCTGAAAGATCTGGAGAAGATCTGTATGGAGGAGGGGGCCCAAAATCCCTGCTGCAGTGTGTACAAACTTGGTCAAGAACCACAGGAAACATCTGACCTCTGTAATTGCAAACAAAGGTTTCTGTACCAAATATTAAGTTTAGTTTTTCTATTGTATCAAATTCTTATTTTCCCCACTGTAAAAGAATAAAGTACAGTGGTTCCTCAAGTTACAGTTACCTAAGGATGAAACATTTTCACCATACAATCATCTTTCCTAGGATATCATATTTGTTAACTACACTCATCATACAATGTCACAGATACTGCCGATCTGCAATACATGATTGACTGGAAGATCCAGCCAATTATCATGAACATTTTACTTGTAAAGCCTCTGTATTAGTTCAGTGCATGCAGTGATTGGTGATCTAGTAGCACCTCTCTACAGTACACTGTGGTACTACATGTCCTGTACTGCTCTTACATGTATTAGTGAGGTGCATGCAGTGATTGGTGATCTAATAGCGCCTCTCTACAGTACAGTGTGGTACTACATGTCCTGTACTGCTCTTACATGTAGTAGTGAGGTGCATGCAGTGATTGGCGGTCTATAGCGCCTTTCTACAGTACAGTGCAGTACTTTATGTCCTGTACTGCCCTTTACATGTGTCAGGATGAGCGGCTCCTTTAGGCACCAGATGAGTACCCTATTTGTCTGGTACACTGTGTATAAAGTGTCATGATTCGTGTCCCTGTTGTAGCCCCAGCTCCCCTGTCTCAGTGTACTCACCTGTCTACCCTCCTGCTCCAGTCCTTGCTGCTGCCAGTGTCCTGTGTGTGCACGGACCCTCCCTTGGGTGTGCGCACGGTGACAGTGACTTGCCAAAGTTTAAAGAGACAGTATCTAATTACCCGGTCGATGACCTTTGACCATCTGGGACTTTAGGAAGTTCCTGCCTCTGCTCTGGTGTCAGTTTGTTGAGGTTCCCACAATGATCCTGATCTCTGTTTGCTGTCCTGGTTCCTGTTACCTGTGTTACTGGTGTCCTGGTTCCAGCGCTACCTACATTTACCTATACTGCTGATACCTGGCAATACGCCAGTCGGCTACCGGTCTAGGACTCTGCTCCCGTCTAGGATTGCACCTGCCGTGACCCATCATCTCTGCCTGTACCCGCTGACCTACGTCCGGCTGTCGACATGAGTAGCCACGTCAGGGGTAGCGACCTGAGAGTTCCCTACAACTAAGTCCAACCCGGGTACCAACTGTAACATATGGGTAACATATGGGTAACATAACCCATAGAAGCTCATATTGAAAGTGATAGAAAGGGATTTTCAGCTTCCATCAGCTCTGACTGTTATATGTAAGGACGTGCTTTATCTGTATTAGTTGTTTGCTTAAAGGGGTTGTCTCACTACGAAGATTATAATTGAAAATGTGGGAAACCAAAAATCTAAGTATATACGTCCTTGGTTACTATTGGCAAAGTGCTACGGTTTTAGAGAACGGGCTGGTTTACATGTGCTTAGCAACGGTGTTTGTTTACTGGTCAGGGAAGCATTCGGTCCTGCCCAGGTCGTGCACATGCAAAGGAAAGGCAGTGAAGAGGACGGGCAGGGATGTGTGTATTGGCAGGCATGGAGGAGAAGCAGTGAGAGGACTTGCAGGGGGGTTGTGTGTATTGGCAGAGACATGCAGGGATGAGCGGGGGAGGGTGTATTGGCAGCCACAGGGATGTGTGTATTGGCAGCTACAGGGATGGATGAGAGGCAGTGAAGAGGATACAATACACACAACCCCCCTGCAAGTCCGCTCACTGCTTCTCCTCCGTACCTGCCAATACACACATCCCTGCCCCTCCTCTTCCCTGCCTTTTTCCTTTGCATGTGCATGACCTGGGCAGGACAGAATGCCTTCCCTGACCAGTAAAAAAACACCTTTTGCAAAGCACATTAAACAGCCCCGCCCAAAAAACCGTAGCACTTTGCCATATAACCAAGGACTTCACCCTTTAAATTTTTTTGGGCCCCCCACATTAAAAACTATACTTCGTTGAGACAACCTTTTTAAAAGTTTTTTAAAATTTTCATGTTGTATTGTGCTGGGTGACATTTATATACAATGGTTTCCACTTAGAAAACAATTAAAATTATATGTTGAGGTATCATTATAGCTGAATAATAAATACTCTCTGCTACAAGTTGTAATTTGTCTCCTTCTTGTAAGTTAGTGGGAAGTTTAATTATTGAGGTGTGATTGTATTCTTTCGGGTTTTACATCCCTTACTATGGACCCCCCCGGGAAATGCCCACGGCCAATGAAAAACGGATTTATTCTACCTAAAAACCTCCGCGTTGGGAAACTACAATTCCCCCATGGAAGGGGCATCTAGGATTGCATTTTTTTGCAACAGTTGAAAAACCACAGGTTGGATATAATGCATTAGACCAATATGTGGACTTTTGGGAGATTTAGGATAAACGTTTTCATTGGTTCTTGGTGCAAGAACTGGACTGCTCCCTCATTGTTTTCAATACTGAGAATGTTTAATTCATAAGTATCTCCCTCTAATTTGCTATTATTCACACATTTTCCACCAACCCTCACACCTATGTTTATTCAGATTTTTACTGCATTGTCCTTCTACTCTAAAAATAACATTGACATTTCATTCATAGCATTACTGTTTATACAGTTTGGTGCCTTCCAGGGATTTTTGTCCCCCAGCGATGGGGCCCTTTTATTTTAGAAGGTCTCACTAACTGAACCTTACGGAAACCATTTCATGAAAATAAATGACTTTAGAATGCAAAATTGCAAGTTTACTAATGGTTTAGTGGAAATTTCTCATTTGGGGCCACATGTATGAAAACTGGTTTTTTGGTCTAAAGGCCCCGTTAACCAAAAACGGATTGGCCGTGTTAGGCTGCGGGTTTTCCCACCGGTTTTTCCGCGGGGCCCAAAACCCGGGCCCCAAAACCCCGGGCAAGTTAAAACAGGTTTCCAGGGGAAACCGCGTTTAAACACACTCCGCGGGTTTTGGCCCGCGGCTCCGGGGCCGGGGCCCCAAAACCCGCCGGCTGCCCCCGATAGCATCCCCGCAAAAATTTCTGGGGTCCACCCAACCGGGGTTTTCCCGCGGGTGGTCCGGGGGGACGCGGGTCGCCCACGGTTTTTTCCCCCGCATTAATTTGCATGGGGCAAACCCCCGGCGCAAGCCCCCCCCCAAACCACGCCCCCTGCGCCGGAAAAACCCCACCGCCCGCGCCCCAAAACCCCCCCGGGGGACGCGAGTTTGCGGCGCGGTTTGAGAGGTCGGGCCGGGGGAACGCGGGAGAGCCCGGGCCAAAACCCCCGTGTGAAACCGACGCCTAAAAAATCCCTTTTTTTCTATAGGGTTTTATGGGGGAAAAAAAATGGTTTTGACCTAAACGTTTTCATACATGTGGCCCTTCTTTTGGTAAAAAAGATAATTTCCTTGTGACAGGAACAAGTTAATTAAACTGAGTTACAATACGAGGCACAGCCTGAGTGACTTATTTTTTGCGAAAAAAGGACCCATATGTTCACGTGACTTATTTTTCCACATGGAATCCGCATCTCATTTTTAGTTAGAATCAGTGCTGTTTCCTTTTTCTGCTTATTTTTCCAAACTCCTCTCTTCTTGTGTTTCCACTCCAATTCTACACATATTGGGCGGCATGTATAAACAAGCTGTGCCAGATATCTGATGTCTTTTCAGCCCGATATCAGACGCAGCCCCAAAAATACATTTTTAAATCTCCCGCACGCCATTGTGGGGTGCATTATATAACGCCTGCAGCGGCAGGCAGGGCACACTAGAACTGTAGCAAAACTACATATTTATAGCTTCGCTACAGCATTTCTTGGCGCATTACATCTGGAACAAGTAGAGCACTTGCAAAGCACTAGAATGCGCTTGATTTATGACCCGCTGTAGAGCGGGTTCATAAATCAGGCGCATTCTATGCCACTATAATGCGCATGAAATTTGGTGTTAGCAGATTTCATGCATATCGCCCATTGGGTCTTATGTATGAAAACTGTCTAGCAGTAAGACCGTATTTGTTGCCCATAGCAAACAATCAGAGCCAATAGCAATCAATCAGAGCTCAGCTTTGATTTCATACAGTGCTGAGCTCTGATTGGTCGCTATGAGCTCTGATTGGTCGCTATGAGCTTTGATTGGTCGCTATGAGCTCTGATTGGTTGCATTGAGCTCTGATTGGTTGCTATGGACAACAGAGACAGTCTTAATGCTAGACAGTTTTTTTTTACATAAGGCCCATTTTTCCCATCGAAGTCAATGGAGCAATAAAAATACAAATGCAATACAAAATTATATAGTTTGCAAGGCTGTAAAAAGACAGACGTCCATCTAGTTCAGCCTGTTATCCAGAGGAAGGCTAAAAACCTCCATGAGGTCGTAGCTTATTGTCCTCATATTAGGGAAAAATTCCTTCCCGACGCTGAAAAATATCCTGTGTGGACATTGTCATGATTGTGCCTGAAACACCCCCGGCTTTTGGGCTCTGGTTCCCGGCCACGGCCAGTACGGCGTAAACCGTGGTTTTTGACCTAATACCGCGTTACTTCTGTAGTGTGAACTGGGTTTACTCTGTGCTGGTTGCTAATTGATTTCTGGCCAACGCCCGTAGCCAGGAATCTTCCAGCACACTCTGGGTTAATTGTGCTCCTTCTTGAGTGACAGCCTTCTTCTCCAATCTGGTCTTTTTGTTTCTTCTGCCTATTGCCTCAGTTCTAACTTTCATCTGTTCCTATATAAGTTCTCAGCTTCCTTCCTGCCTTGCCTGCTATTTTGGTTCATTGCCTTATAGTTCGCCTGTTCTCTTTTCTGTGTCTTCTGTGATCTCCTGACCTTTTGCTTTCACCCCGGATATTCCCTTTGTCTCACGATTCTGTACCTTGCTGCCCGTATTTGTTGCCGACCCTGGACCGCCCGACTACGTTTATTGTTCTTTGTCTGTTCGTCCTGTCTGTGTCGCACCTATACCAGTGCAGCCATCAGTCTTCTGGTTGGGGCCGGCCTATTAAGGAGTCGGGTTCCCCAAAAGGCAGGGACAGAGGCTGGGACCAGTGTCAGGGCCTCACTTGTCAGTGTCTTTGTGTGCGTCCCTGACCGTCCCTGACAGACATTCCCTAATTCTACTTTCATAAAAACCTTTTTAAAGTAAATGTTTTTTTAATAATTCAGTGCTGATCTATATCTTTAAAGCAGTGAGAGTTTTATCTTGCTGATATAGAGCTCCAATGCCCCTGTTTCTCATCATGCCGTCACGTATATGATAACATTTTTGCTGCATACAATAAATTTAAAGAGAACCTGTCACATAGGTTATGCCCCCCTTGCTGAGGAGAGCACAAGCTAGTGTCAGACCTGCTGTTTCCAGCGCTGTGCCCCTTATTCTGTAAGATGCTGGAGTTTTTAATGCTCAAATCTGGGAGTTTTCAACCAGAAAAGAGTCCAGCTTATTTATAAGCTGGTGTTAGCTCCACCCACCCAATGCTTACCCCGGCCTCTGACCGTTATTCACATGTTTCTACCTATTCAAAGCAATATGCTAATCAGTTGAGGTGGGCGGGGCTAGCCTCAGGTGGGCGGGTCATGAGTTAAACAGACTATTTTCATGACTCTTTTCTGGCTGAAAACTGCAGATTTGTGCTCCAATTACAGCATCTTACAGAATAAGGGGCACAGCGCTGGAAACAGCAGGTCTGACACTAGCTTGTGCTGCCCTCAACAAGGGGGGCATCACCTATGTGACAGGTTCCCTTTAAATTTATTGTATGTAATAGTTGCATGTCCAGTGTTTTCTAAAAACGCTGAAAAAACGACTAAGATCCCATAGACTTCTATAGTAAAAACATCCTGTTTCCACAGAACATCTTTTCTCCGCTCGTTTTATTTACTGGTCGTCTTTTGAAACATGTTGCAAAAACAGACTGAGCAGGGCAGAAAATTCACTAATGGAATCTATGGAAAGCGCTAGATTTTTTTGCACGTTTTTTTTGCAGAAATACATAGCAAATCCATTGCTGTATATCCCTGCCAAAACAACGGCCCAAATAACCTGCAAAAAATTTCGCAAAATGCACCAAAAAAAGAGAGACTACCAACAACATTTTTCTGTTTACATATTCACAAGCAATATGCGAGCTATTAAATTGAAACCATCTTCATTGACCTGAATAGGAAATGTGCACTGTAGTTCATACAGCGAGTCGGTTTTTAAGAGTAAAAATACTTAGAACATGTTCATTCTTCCGTCGGATTGCAGGGCAAAAAACATCTTTATGTCAGATTTCTGTCCAAAACCCCATAGAAATTAATGGGACTCGTTTTCTGACTGTAAATCCTCTGGAAAAAAAACAACCTAAAAACCATATGAAATCCTCGCTGAAAACCAAGTTGTCTGATGCGTTTTTCAACTGTAGAATCCAACGAGTAAATTTCACTCGTCGTGTGGACGTACCCTAAAGGCTATGTTCACACGGCTTAAAATGGGCCATATTTCGGTCCGTAATTACGCGCCGAAGTGCGCCAATTACGGGCCGAAAACGGCCCATTCATTACGGTAATTCACAGTTCTCATAGAGAACTATGTATTACGTCTCCTCTCCCCGCCGGGTGGTGAGATAATTGACATGTGAATTTCTAGCCGCAAATACGCGCCGCTAGCAATTCAAGTCAATGGGCCGGCGAAGTGCCGGCCCCCTGCTCAGTCCCCGCCCCGCCCCCGGTCACACGGCGTAATTGCGGGGCGTAATTACGCCCTGTAAATACACCGTGTGAACATAGCCTAAGGCTATGTTCACCCGGCTTAAAATGGGACGTATTTCAGTCCGTAATTACGCGCCATTATGGTAATCCACAGTTCTCATAGAGAACTATGGATTCCGTCTCCTCTCCCTGCTCGGCGAATCCGCTGCGGGGGGAGATAAGTGACATGTGAATTACCAGCGGCGTATATGCGCGCTAGTAATGAATGTCTATGGGCCGGCGAGGTGCCGGCTCCCCGCTCCCGCCCCCGCTCCGCCGCCATCCACACGGCGTAATTGCGTGCCGTAAATACGCCCTGCATTTAAGCCATGTGAACCTAGCCTTAGGCTAGGTTCACATGGCCCATAGACTATCATTACTAGCGCGCATATACGGCGCTAGAAAATGACATGTCACTTATCTCCCCCCACGGCCGAGCAGGGAGAGGAGACGTTCTATGAGAACTATGGATTATCGTAATGACTGGGACGTATTCCAGCCGTAATTCGCGCACTATAGCGCGTAATTACGGAATGAAATACGTCCCATTTTAAGCCGTGTGAACATAGCCTAAGGGTTACTATGTAAATGTGGTTCATCTGCATGAAAGGCCAGAACCAAATGTGCATCAAAAATATGAAGAAATTCCTCCGATTACTCCAGTAGTCGCCACAAGGGAAAATAACAGAGAAAAAAAAAAGATAATGTGGTGGGCGCCGCCTTCCTATCTGAAAACTACTTCTCTGTGCAGACTGAGCCCACTTTTGGTTAAGATAAAGAGAAATAATTCCGAAAGTGTCTAGAAGAAAATCTCTCTGTGTTGCCCATAGCAACCAAGCACAGTATAGGAAGTGAAAGCTGCGCTAGGATTGGTTGCTATGGCAACACAGAGATTTTCCTTTAGACACTTTCATATATTTCCAGTTACATCGTTGATTTCTTTGTATACGATTGAGTCTTTGTCGGCTTAAGATTCAGTAAGTTTTAGCTTCTTTTCTAGATCAAGAGGATTATACTTAACCCCTTAAGCCCCAGGCCTGAAAAGTACTTCATGACCAGCACATTTTTTTTTGTTGCGTTTCAACAGTCGTAACTTTATATTTTTTCAATGAGTCATGAGGCCCTGTTTTATGAGGGAGAAGTTGTAGTTTTTGGGGGCATAGCTTGACATATAAATGACTGCAGAACTTTTTGACATTTTATTTTTCAAATTTTTTTTCTTTTTTTTTTAAATTTTTTTTTTACACCAAGCCCATTTCCCACTAAATAACCTGTTAAATTATTCTACAGGTTCTTACAGCCGTGTGGATACTTAATATGTGCAGTTTATTTGTGTGTGTAATGTAGGCAAAATTATTTTTTATTAAATATTTATTTTTATTTTATTTATTTTATTATCATTTTTTACACTTTTTTTGTTTTTTACTTTTTTTTATAATCCCATGAAGGGTTAATTATTTTAAAATTTTTTTACACTTAATAATGTATTAGCATATTCATATATGCTAATACCTTAGCCTCTTTGTCAGTATAAGGGTATGATCACACGGCTTATTTTGCCGGGTATTTCGGTGCGCACTTTGCTGCGTATTGCACGCCGCAGTTACGGTAATTCATAGCTCTCAAAGAGAGCTATGGATTACGCATCGTATTGTACGTGCAGGGGAAGAATTGACATGTCAATTGTTCGCGGAGCTTACGCACCTCTGACAATGCATGTCAAGGGGTCAGCTGGGTGCCGCACCTCCTGTGCTTTGGAATTACGTACTGATCAGCATGTGGTTCCAAAACACACGGCGTATTACGGCGCATACAATATGCACCACAATAAACCGTGTGAACATACCCTAACAGACAGCACACAGTGTGCCCTGACTGGAGGCTTGTTAGGTTAGGTTCCAGTTGGAGTCACCCTTATAGGGGCGGTTGCTCCAGTTTGTATATTAGGTAGGGTTTAGATAGCCCTTGGTAGGGGTTTATTAGAATGATGTTAGGTCCTTTTTTGAGTTATTTTTAAGATATTGTATAATAAGGGTTAAGTTAACTATATCTTGATTAATCATGCAAATCCTTTAAAGGGGTTTTGTCAGGACGTGCCTTATCTGCTAAGAAGCTAATGTAAACAAGTCATGCTGAACTGAGAGAGAGACACAGCCAGAGCACAGAGCCATGCATAAGGGAAATGTTCACTCAAATAATCAAACTACAACTAGTGGATTCTGTATACAAAAGACAACACCTTTTCTGCACAGCAGCTTGAAAGCTTCTTCATGTTCTCTGTCATCAGATAAAGCAGGGATCTACTCAGATAATCAAACTACAACTAGTGGATTCTGTATACAAACGACAGCATATTTCTACCCGGTGCCTTGAAAGCTTCTTCAGCTCCCTCTCATCAGATAAGAAGTGTGCTCCGCGCAAGCCCGGCCAGCAGCTCTTGTCACTCTGTATGGTCGTATCTAAAGCAAGCTTTTAAGTAACTAAGGGCAGGTAAGGCAGCTTGTACGTAAGGCTCTCTCAGGCTGCAATTTTTGTAATTACATATATTTAGAAAAGTGATTAAATACCCATTTTGGAGGATCCCACGTCAACATTACATCGTGGCAAAACCCCTTTAACTGTGGTTGTTGTAAAAAATAATGCTTGAAAAATGCATGCGTCTCTAGTAG
Organism: Phyllomedusa bahiana; assembly: GCA_025379985.1. Classification (NCBI taxonomy): domain Eukaryota; kingdom Metazoa; phylum Chordata; class Amphibia; order Anura; family Hylidae; genus Phyllomedusa; species Phyllomedusa bahiana. The sequence continues at coordinate 49,360 of JAODAL010003858.1, read as the reverse complement.
CAATTTTGCAAAACTGCATGTGAAACTGCCCAAACACTTCTATTTTTGAATGCATCCTTACTTTGCATCTTTTTTTTTTTTCAGCTACCCTGACCTTTTGCATAGTAATGTACACACACATGTATACTGTATATATAATGATATGACTACTGGAGCTTTCACATTAACCAGCTTATATGTTTTACACAGAAAGCAAGGATTTAGCTCATTTAGTGTTGCTTGGAATGTAGACTTTATCATATTAACCTCAATCAATACTCCAAGGCCACAATTTCCCTGCGGTGTCTGGACATTTCTAGGAATTGTTCATGTGTTCTAAATAGGTTATTAGAAAACACAAATCAGAAATTGACATAAATCCTTGAGATAAAGCAAACACTGAAGATAGCTTCTTGGAAGAGTCTCCGATGGTGAAGCATTAAGTAAGTCACTTAACGAGACATAAATAAGCACAAGGATGGAGAGCAGGATGAAATTATGCCTTAATATTCTGAAGTGTGATAGATATTTGGTGTTAGGCCAAGATGGGATCGCTGGGAACCTTCTTATGTCGTGACAATGAGGGAACCTGGCTCAGGGAACATTGTTAAATAAGGAAGGTCATGTCAGGGGTTACCTATTAATTTGGAATCCTGAAACAAAGGGTCTAATGTATGAAAACTGTCTAGGTATAAAAATCTCTTTATTGCAAGTAGCAACCAATCAGAGCTCCCTTCTCATTTCTCCAGAGCACTATATGAAATGAGAGGGGCGCTCTGATTGGTAGCTATGGGCAACAAAGTGAGTTTTAGAATTAGACAGTTTTAATATATGTGCCCCAAAATGTTTATAGTGGTCACCTGCAATGCTTATGTAATGCATATGGCCATATACTGTACTGTATGTATTTTTAAATCACAATCAACTGAATGTAGTTCTGCTGTCCCGTGACTGATGAAAAGATAGGATTGGTTTTATCTAAGCTCATCCATTTTTTGCTCCGCAGATAAGATGCTGCCAGATTTTCTATGGCACCACCAAGCGCCCCTTTCTACTGAAATAATACTTCCACTGGTGGAGGCCAAAAGAGGTATTCCCATGTCAGACATTTGTGGCAGGACGCACTGGTCCCAGCTCTGAACTGAGGTGGGAGTGCCTCAATAAAGAGAGACTGCAACATTTTTTAAAAACTATCGCTGTCAGGATCCACCTATAGCTCCAATGATTTTAGACACACAACGAGTATTTCCTGAGAGTAAATAATTCCCATTCACATCTATAGAAAATATGCGTTGTTGTTCCTACAATGCGTATTTTCGGTGGTCGTTTTTTTGCTGTCAAAAAACTCTGGTCATATTCCACATGGAAAACGCATGAAAATTTACCATTGATGTAAAACCTTGCGTAAAACATTTGTATGTGGTCTTTAATGCGGATCTGTGTCCAAACTAACATAGACATGAATGAGACCTATTTCTGACTGTAAACCTGGGCTAAAAAAACACCCTAAATCCACACAAAATATCATGTGAAAAACTAAGACGACAATGTTTTCAACAGCAGATTCTGATAGGTAAAATCTATTCATGTGGACGTACCCTTAGCCCCCTCTATTCTTCATCATCCAGTGCTGTGGATTTCTGCCTGTTTCTTCACCAGACTCTCAATAGGATAGTTACCACTGCACAGTTCTACATGTAGAGTGCACCCAAGTGGTAGCCTGAGAATAATAAAGAGGTGAAAAATCAACCCACAGTCATTACCCAGAAATGAAGAACATTTTGATGAACGTTTTGCCGCATCTTCGTCAGGTGACCTCACTGGTGCAGAACCAACAGAGATCATTTGACCAAGGTCTGAATTGGAGTGTGAGTAATGGTTACTTTTTTCTGATTTTCCTTACCTTAGGCAACTTTCTTACTATACTGAACCCCTTAAATGGATTGGACAGTAGGTGTAATACATGTAAAAAATACATGGAAAAAAATTTGCTTGTGTGGGTGCCCCCTGGCTGTTCCCCAATGGCAGATGTTACATAGGCTAAAAAAAGAGAGTTCAGCCTGTTGTCCATCAGTGTTGACCCAGAGGAAGGCAAAAAACCCATGAGGTAGAAACCAATGGAGACATGTATGGAACCAGGGGGATGGAAGTGCATTTTCACATCTATTTTTCAGTGTCTGAAATGCGCCTGAATGTATGAAAGTGGGTTTTGTGCATTCATAAATGGTGTCTAAAGTTCGATGCGCCTCGTCTGTGTAGTTGCTGCATTACAGAACTTAGGCGCATGAGTAATGCGCCTAACATGTATAAAGGCTATAGACAGGCTGGAAATAAAAGGAAAGTCATTAGAATAGCATGTCAGTGAATAGAAACTATGGTACTGATCTTGCTTGGTGGACCTTGGATGGATGGTGGATCTTGCTGTGCTGTGCTGGCTCTTGCTGTATGTAGAATAAAAGGTGAGAGCAGCAAAATAAATTTCAAATTTAATGTAGTAAAAATAAAAAATTAAGACATCAGTGGGTTATTTAATGTAAAATTAGTTTTAGATTCTATTAATTTTAAATACATTTTATAGGAGATATTTTTATATTTTTTGGGATATTATATATTTTATATTAATTTTCTATGATAACATTTTTTATCAATTTAAATATTTTAATTTTATATAGTTTGATAATTATTATAAATTACTTTTTATTATTGTACTGGTATAAGTTGAGAAATATTGGACATTTTTCCCTAACAGGTCTGCCTGTTCGAGCAGTAATACGCCTAGGGTTTTTCACCCTTTTCTGTCGTACAATGCGCCTAAGTGAGCGGCTACGATGTCTAATGCACCTAATGAATGTCCGGCGCATTGTTCGTAAGACTCGACACTTTCTAATGCGCCTAACATGAGGGGGTGTTCTGGGGGTGTTCTGGGGGCGTGTCGCACCACAGTCGTATTATTAGACTCATCTATGAATGTGGTTCAGCAAAACTAGGCGCATTACTGCTCGGACAGGCAGACCTATCTCAATGTGGTCTGTCTGAGCCTGAGGAGTCGAAGTGGAGATAGATTTGTTGTTAGGGAAAAATAAATGTCCAATATTTCTCAACTTACACCAGTAGACTCCATTTATAATCACACAAAAAACACTTTCATACATTCAGGCGCATTATACACTGATAACGAGACTCAACAAGTCACTTCTAAGCGTCTTCCTTCATACATGTCTCCCGTAGTTTTGTCGAACCACATTCATATATGTTATGAGTGTGGTGCGACACGCCCCCAGAACGCCCCTTATATGCCCCTCATGTTAGGCACATTAGAAAGTGTTGAGTCTTACAAACAATGCGCCTAACACATTCATTTGCTGCATTAGACATCGCAACCGGCTCACTTTGGCGCATTTTACGCCAGAAAAACCCAATCATACATGTTTCCCCAATTATCCTCATTTTAGGGGAAGATTTCATTCCTTCCTGACTCCATTCTGGCATTCAGAATAAATTCCTGGATAGAAGACCCTCCTCCAGAGTCCAGACACTTTTTGAACTCTGTTTTCACTGCTCTTACAGTTAAGAATCCCTTTCTATGTTTATGTAGAAACATCTAGACGGACCCAAACATGCATCTAAAAGCATATTGTCATGATTGTGCCTGAAACACCCCCGGCTTTTGGCTCTGGTCGCCAGCCCCGGCCGGTATGGCGTTAACCATGGTTTTTGACCTAATACTGCGTTTCTTATCACTAGTGTGAACTGGGTTTATTCTGTGCTGGGTGCTGATTGATTCCTGGCCAATGCTCTTGGCCAGGTATCTTCCATCACACTCTTGGTTAACTTTGTTCCTTCTTGAGTGACAGCTTTCTTCTCCTATCTGGTCTTTTGTTCCTTCTGCCTATTGCCTCAGTTCTACCTTTCTTCTGTTCTTATATAAGGTCTCTGCTTCCTTCCTGCTTTGCCTGCTATATTGGCTTTGCCCTATAGTTCACCTGCTCTCTCTCTTGTTACCTTCTGTATTAACTCTGACCTTTGCTTGGATTCCGGTTACTCTCTGCCTCACGATTCTGTACTTCGCTGCCCGTGTGTTACCGACCTCGGCCTGCCCGACTACGTTTACTTGTTCTGTGGTTGTTTGTCTCTGTTTGTGTTTTCACTGTGCTCAGTGCAGTTATCAGTCATCTTGTTGGGGCCGACCTGTTAAGGAGTCGGGTTCCCCAAAAGGCAGGGACAGAGGCTGAGACCAGTGTCAGGGCCTCACTTGTCTGTGTCTTTGTGTGCGTCCTTGACAGTCCCTGACACATATGTTCTCACGGACCCAAAACGCCGTGAGAACATACTCTTACGGTTTCAAGAAACAATGGTCGTCCTGGAGCCAAATAATATTTGTTGAGGGATGACTTTATCTATAGAATCTAACAGGAAAAGAATCATGGCCTGCTCCACTGACTGCTGTATTATATGCTGTTAGGACAGAATGTTCTGTAATACGATGCTGTATGGAGGTCCTCTTGGACATCACGTAATATGGAGGCGTTAGGACCTTGTGCCTTCTACAAGCTTTGTTCATGAGCCTGATTGCAATGTGTTTTGACCCAACAAGATATAAAAGGAGTGTTGTGCTAACCACAAGTGCAAATAACTTACATCAAAACGGCTCCGTCAATGGCTTCTCTTTATAACTAAACAAAGACTTCACTAACTGTTGCCATGGTATGAAGTCTGTTGCATATGTTATACTTCAAGTCCTCATGTTTTACATTTTTCCATTGAACTGAACTGATGTGGAAGAGCATCAAACAGAAGAGTAGGCTACCACTAACTCTAAACACGCAGCAAAATAAAACGCAATAGAGGTAAACAAGTGTTGATCTTGCTTTAACGGGGTATCCTCACTAGTGACAGAAGCTTGCAGTGTGCATGGTTGTTCAGCATTATGAAGTGTGCAAGATAAATGGTTAATAAATATAATGTAGTATCCAGTACCCGGAAAAAACTTAAACACCCGACTCCCCTCTGACGCGCTTCGACGACTAACAGCTATTGCTTGAAAAGCGTCAGAGGGCAGTCGTATGTCACAAAAGGTTTTTTTTGGGGTACTGAATAGAACATTACGTTTATTAACTCCTTGGAGAGACCTGCAGTCCAGTGGGGTTTCTGTGCACCAGACAAACTATTATGAGGGCAGTCACAATGAATATGCATGTCGTAGTGGCTCTACTTCATCTGGTGAGCTAAAGGAATGTGTATTTGTCTCTATTCAAGATAAACGGTTGCTAAACATCAGTGCTGCTTCTTATCTCAGTAAAAAAAAAAGTAGGTTTGGGCATAGATATTCTAATCTTATTCAATGGAAGACACTTTGGGAGGGTTGGCTCCAGGCACAGAAAATCATGCCCAATAGAGGTATAAAATAGTGCAGATTTTAGGACAGTCAGGACAAGAAATTTAAATCCAAATTTAGTAATTGGTAATGGCTTATATCTGGTAGCTGCATGGATACAAAACCATGTCTGCTCACGGTTACCAGAGGCTGCAAGATCCCATTCACATCCAACTCTGCACAATAGGTGGAGGGGACTCAAGCTATTCAAAGAAATTTTCTGCTTCTGCCCCTTTGTCCTTGGGATGGATAGGGAATCCCAAAGATCACATGGTATATCTTAGGAAAAGGGGTGCCCCCTTAAATACCAGGTTGGCTGCACTCCAGCTCTAACCTGTAAAGCACCATGATCAATACTGATCATGGTGGATATTAAGGGAGAGGACTTAATAATAATAAATGTATTAATAATAAAAAAGGAACCCAAAGCTAAAAAACTATTTTATAAATAAATAGATCAATTTTATTTCATTAATATTGCAAAAACATATAAACATATACAAGTTATATATCCCACATTCATCATGACCCATATGAAATGTGCATGCCTTTAGACTAAGTCCACACAGCATATGTCAAAATGCCATCCAAAATCCAAAGACAATGCTGGACCGCGGCAGGTCTGTGATTTTTGGTGCAGATTTGCGCAAAAGCTGCAGTTGTTTTTCAGGTTTGCCTACAGAGCTGATGGCAAATCTGAGCACAATCCTGCAAAATATACATGTTGCATATTCTGCCGGATTGTAAAACCGATGTTAAAAAATCCATGCTGTATAGACCACAGCACAGATTTTTCGTTGCTGTCTTTGCAGCAGAGCATATAGTAGGATTTTTGACGGATTTAAAATACGGAATCCACTGAAAAGCCAATGGTAAAGTTATGCTGTGTAGACCTAGCCTTATTTTACCTGCTGTAAATAGAAAAAGAAAAAAAAATATTGGAATATATTATTGCATGCATATTATAAGGTTTCTGAACAGGACTCTAGTGCAAACATGCACAGTGCCTTAACCTTAATGGCTTGTCCACACGGCTCAGGTTTTCAGTCGGATTTACAGACGTTTTTCAGATTTGAAAGCTGTCTGTAAACCGACTGTCAACCTTTTACATAGACTTAAAGGGGTGTTATCGTTTGAGCTGTTTGGGCTGTTCAGCTAATTTTCTCAGATTGAGTTTGAAATCCAGGGGCGTGTCTCTCCTCTCAGCAGGCGTGTCTCTCCTCCCAGGAGGCGTGTCTCCCCTCACTGAAGAACTGTGACATCATCATTTTGTATGAAGCAGTGGATGCAGAAGGTTGTCTGGACATAACAGCTCTGTAGCCTCCTGCATGCTTCTTATTTCTGCAGCCTTGAGGCTCCAGACACCAGCAAGCACCTGTCATATGTCTTAGTTTACACACAAATGACGCTGAAAGCCAGCAGCTTTAACTTCTAGTGGCGTTCACCCAAATTGTACTGACAACAGGCAGAGACCTTTACTCAACTACAAGGACAAATGTCAGCTTCAAGTAAAGATCTCTGCTTCCTGTCAGTGACATGTGAGTGAAAACAATGGGGAGAGAAGCAAATCAGCTTTGAGAGAAGGCCCTGCTCAGCTTGTAACTAACTTGGGCTGTTGGTGCAGCGATAGAGCAGTGAGCAGTGATAGAGTATTGCTTTTACAATGAAGGGGTTTGGAGTTCTATTCCCCTCACAGAGTATATTTTCCACCCCCTAAATTATTCACATTTGTAGTGAGACCTAAAAGATATATATGTCAATCTCTATAATGATTTATATACACATACATAGCTCCCCTATATCATGTCTCATCCCCCAGAATATATGCATTGTATCACATATGTTGGAAGTGCTTGGTGTAACTACTGTGACAATGGGACATATACAGGGAGCTTTGTGTGTGTATATGAATAAAATTATAGATGTCTACACATATATTTTCATATCTTTACATATGTGTATAATTTATAAAAGAAAAAAAAATACTGACTAACCTTTATCTTGCAGAGAGAATCAGCTAAGCACTGCACTATACAAGCAGCTTATGCAGACACTGTTGAATGCTTATGTTATACACTACAAATGATGACGTCATAAGGAGGCGGGGCTTGCATTAGCCCTGAGGAATAGAACGCCCTTTTTTCAAAGTAACAGCTTAAGGACTGGACCTGTGAGGAGGTGAAACAACCTCTTGGCAAAAGCCCTTTAAACAGCCAGTCATTGCCCAGATCATCACCATAGAGCTGGGAGATGTACATAGAGCCAGCAGACCTTGGTTTCACTATCAATTTTAACAGCTCAGAGGGGAGTAAACGCAGAGTGTGCAGGCAGCCAATCACAGCGCAGGAGGCGTGGCCGTGGCGTTTCCTGTCTAGGGGCGTATCCCAACAGGCTGAATGAAATGTCAGCCAGCCAATCACAGTGCAAGGGGCGTGTCTAGGGAATCGACCAGGGGGCGTTCCGACCAGCAACAGAGCAACAGCAGAAACAGAATACAGATATACAGAGAAGAGTATATCTGCTAAACCAAGTGACTGAGGTAATGCAACCCAATTACAAAAGTGCTTATTTTTACTGTCCCCACAATCTGAGACATGATTTTTGTAACGATAAAACCCCTTTAAATAGAAAATTCACTGCACGGATTTTCTGCCGGACATTTTTTTTACAATGCCAGCGTAACGAAAAACTTAGAACATGTTCATTCCTCCACCTGTTTTTTGGGCGGAACATGAACGTGTGGGTGCGAAGGAGGACAGCTTGAATCCACAAACCCCTAGGTATACTGAAGGCTCCGGATAGATGTGAACTGGGCCTAATACAATTATATGCATGGGGCTTCATTGTGTCCGCTTTAAATTTGGATATAACGGGACGTTCACCATCTGCATTACAGTTCGCAATCCAAGTCGACAAAGTACAGTTACTTTTCTTATACATCTTTACTTTACTAAATTTGCAGAACATGCGTCACAAAATTTATTTTTGAAAGCGAATTTATCTTGGAGAGAGTTTTATAGAGTTTGCTTCATTCTGCTAATGAGTATCATGTAGCAGTGTGAAAGAATTAAAATTCCCTATGCACAAAATGAAAAAAAGAACTTGGCACAAAACCAGCACTGAGAAAATCTAGGAAAACATTTGTAATAGAAAATCCACTGGTGCAAGTAAAAGCTGTTTCCTATTCATAGATGGTCCATCAGCGAAAAAAATGTGTTATTCGTGTTTTTAAATCATAGAAAAGACTAAAAATCATGAATCAATGGCAAATGAACTTTAAAATTCTGGTGGATATGTTTTTTTCTTTGTTTTTTTTTGCATGTCACAGATTCATGATGTACATTGTGGTACGTATTCCTATTGAAAATGAGCTGAAGGATTGGGGAGAAACCGCAAAATGGAATTATCCCTCCTGTTCGTGGTAGCTTCTCCCCATACCTAGGTCAACTTCAGTTTGTGCTTTAGGTCCCATCACACTTGCATCCGATGTTTGATTTGGAACCCCTGTCGCAAGTTTGGTAAGGGATGACGGAACGATAGTGCAAAGGCGGTAAATTGACAGATACTATGGTGGAAACCCAATGTGGTACGTCGGGCGGGGTTTGTGCCCAATAAAAAACAGGTCTATTTTCGCCTCTGCAACAGAGGTTCTGAATGGAACCTATGACGCAGATGTGAACCCAACACAATACAATGTCATGCTGTATTGTTTTAGAGTACAACCCACACTAATGGGACCAGAAAGCTGTTGTTCGGGCAACATGAACCAGCTGGCAGGTTCCCTTTAAGGCTATGTTCACACAGCTTATTTTGGGAAGGATTTTGTTCCGTATTTCAAGCCGTAGTGCGCGAAATACGGCTGAAATCCGTCCCAGGTATTACGGTAATCCACAGTTCTCATAGAGAACTATGGATTCCGTCTCCTCTCCGTGCTTGCCGTATTTCGCGAGCGGGGAGAAAGTGACATATCAATTATCACGGCGGGATACGCGCCGTGGATAATGAATGTCTATGGGGCCGGTGAGCTGCCGCCCCACCATCCCCGCCCCCGCTGTACGGCACACGGCGTAATTGCGGGCGAAATCCATCCCCGCAATTACACCGACAATAAGCTGTGTGAACATAGCCTAACAGTTTGATGGACAATCAGTTTAAAGCTCTCTCAGCTGTTTAGCATAGTTTTGGTCATGGGTTGCGCATAGCACACTTTTCTGCAGCTATTAGGGTATGTTCACACAACATAATTTGAAGAGCTAATTTACTAGTCAAAGTTTGATTAAAAATACACCTTAATGGCACAAAAAATATGAGCTTAATGGTAAAATTCACAACAGGTGTTTGATCCCTGAATCGCCCAATAAATTTAAGGGATCAATTTGAATTGGGATTTAAACAGTCCTTCTCTTGTTGTTCATATTTTGACATCATGAGACCAAGACAACATCTTACAGTACCTCGCCAATGAGAGGCTTCAAGCAGGATGCTCTCAGACGGAAGTGGCCACTGAGCATACAGTGTCACAGAGTGTCATCAGCAGGTTGCAACAGAGAGACTGAAAGAGTCACACAAAGGCAAAGAAGTGGACGTCCTTTGGCTCCATCACACAATGATGACCGCTTCATTGTAACCAACGCCCTGCGGGACCGGATGATGAATGCCGCACAATTCCAGGCATGTTTAAGGAAGGTGAGAGACAACCAAGTGTCATGTCAGACCATTTGTAACCATTAACATCAGCATGGTCTGGTGGGCCAGGGAACATCTATACTGTATGAGGGACCAGTGGTCCTTAGTGCTGTTCAGTGATGAAAGTCTATTCACTCCGACCAGAAGTGATGGCCGCCAATGATGCTGGAGACGTCAAGGAGAGCACTATGCATCAGCCAGGTCAGGTACAGGTCAGGTACCCTTTCCAGTCATCTAGCACGCAGACCACACTGCTTACGAATGGTCTGACATAACACTTGGTTGTCTCTCACCTTCCTTAAACGTGCCTGGTGTTGTTTGGTAATTATCATCAGGTTCCACAGGGAATTGTTTACAATGAAGCGGTCATCAGTTTGTGATGGAGCCAAAGGACGTCCACTTCTTTGCCTTTCTGTGACTCTTCCAGTATCACTGTATCTCTGTTGCAACTTGTTGATGACACTCTGTGGCACTCTAAGCTCAATATTCACTTCTGTCTGAGAGCATCCTACTTGAAGCCTCGCAATGGTGAGGTACTATTGATCTTGGTCTCAAGATGTCAAAATGTGAACAGCATGATGAGGAGGACTGTTTAAATCCCAATTCATATTGATCCCCTAAATTTATTGGGCGATTCAGGGATCAAACATCTGTTGTGATTTTGCCATTAAGCTCATTGTTAAGGCCGGTTCACACAGCTTATTCAAGCCATAATTGCGGGACGGATTTCGCCCGCCGGCACCATAGACTTGCATTATCCATGGCGCGTATCCCGTCGGGATAATGAACATGTCACTTTCTCCCCCCGCGGCGGATTCGCAGAGCAGGGACAGGAGACGTAATCCATAGTTCTCTATGAGAACTGTGGATTACCGTAATGGCTGGGACGGATTCCAGCAGTATTTCAGCGCAGTATGGCGCGCAATACGGCTTCAATCCGTGCCCAAAATGAGCCACATGAACGGCCCTTTAGAGATCAGCAAGTTGTGCAAAAGCTACTGAAGCATTGAACAGTTGGACATGTGCGTTCTAAAGTTAAGAGATGGTCTCATTCGTTCATTTAAAAATATATTTAAGAAATGTTATGTGCATCCTGAGATTTCAACTAATAGCCAAATAGCCCTAACGTTTTGTGAGTAGTGTACATGAAAAAAAGGCATTTAGGGCGACATCTATGAACTTGCTTGCACCATTTTTTGTTGTATCTTGTGCCAAAAAACAGTTGTTGCCCTGTTCTATATATGTATGAACAGTCGTACGTCCAAACTTGGCGCAGTCTGCACTAGACACGACACTTTTGAATGCGCCAAAGTTTGTTGTGAAACTGCCATGCAAAACTTTTATACATCCTGTCAAATTCTACACTCCTCTATATCTATTTAGAACTGGTGTGTTGGTGCCAAGTTACATAGATGTCACCCTTAGTGCACAGTTTGACCAAGTTAGCCCACATATCAATTTTACATTGCAGCACAGAAGTGTCAAGTTATTACCTTCGCTCACAATTATATGTGATAGCATAGTATAGAAACCGCAGGGAACCTGCCCAAGTCGCAGATTTACTTTAAGAAATATAATGTTTTATTTACAAAAATATTGTAGTTTTACACTTCTCTGTAATTTATTTTTAATTTATTTTTGCAAAATTAATAGCTGAGGTCACCTTGATATTGAAAAAACAAACTGAAATATGTGATAAGAACTTTGCCAACACTTGCAGTCCATCACTGTGAGAGAAAAAGCCTTTTAACAAGCAGATCCCCACATAGGCATTACCGAGCTGAAAGTTTGTTGATGCCAAAAATTGCTAGCTTCATCTGTGGTTTATGCAAATGCAGAGGGCAAAGCTCAATTGATTCCTTGCCACTAATCACCATATTAATGAATTATTTTAACACCCAAATAATTATCAGCTGTCAGCAAAAAATGTCTCTGGCTGAAATGAGTTTTTAGGTCTAAAAAAGTAAAATCAAAGTCTTAAGGTATGGTCACACGGCGTGTTTGGAACCCTAAACGGACCCAAACACGCATCTAACAATGTGCAGTGTGATTTACATTGCTTTCAATGTAAAACATGCATCGGCGTTCAGACGAGTGATCACTGATGCGTGTTTTACTTGCATCTTTGTGATGTGACTTTCAGATCCATTCCAAGAATTGACATGTCAATTCTTGATCCGTTTGACGCAGCAGGCGCCCTATTAAACGCTATAGGGTGTGTTCCGGCTGCAGCCAAACATGCACCTTTGTGTTGGATGCATTTTGGATGTGATTTACGCAGTGATTTTGGGTGTGTTTTTCGGATCCAAAACGGATCCAAAAACGGATCCAAAATGCCAAGTGAACATACCTTTATAGATAAACACTTTGGTTAATGTGCAGCATGCTGATGAGGCCTGTGTCCCTTGTATACGTTTATGTGTCTGTTTTGGATGCCGTTTCTTAGGCAATTCTGCACTGAAACAGACCGCCTGACATGTTTTCAATTAAAAGCAACGTCACAGGATGCTGTTTTTTTGTGGCGTGTTTTTTTTTCAGCGCTGAAAAAGAACTAAGATGTCAATTCTTGAGCCGATTTGGTGCTGAAACCTCACTTAGTATATGGAGGCTGAAATACGACTTTGAAAACAGCTTGAGGACCACGTCTGAAATTACAAATCCGCGTTCAAAAACCACACTAAATTAGTATGGTTTTAGATGTGGATTCCATGTGAGTTGAACCCACAACCGTATGGATCTACCCTAGGGATAGTCTCAATACAGCATTTTCTTGGAAAAATGCTGCAGTTATTGTGACAATTTTTTTATTTTTTCCTTTAGTGCAATAAAGAAGTAGATCCTAGGTACACAGTAGCACCAGTAATTTTGCTTACCTGCAGCTGAATACAGGATTTCTCACTGCTGCCACTGGGTCATGTGACCTGCTCCTTGAGTTGCTGCTGCACACAGGATGGTTGTATGACCCAGAAGTGAGTCTCGATGCAATTCTATGGGAGGTTCAAAGTCAGTCTCACAGAAATGCATAGAGAGACAAGTTTCTTGTCAGCAACAAAAACACAGTGTCTTTCAGCTAATCAAAATGTAGGTCACATAACAAGGACTGTTGCATCAGCCAGATATCCTGTATTTGGCTGTAATTAAGTAAAGTTACTGGTACTTACAGTATATATAAAAGCAATTTCTAATGAACTTAAAAAAAAGTGGTCCTTAAACTTTTTTAACTAAAGCTAGGAGTAGATTGAAAAGAAATGGGGAATACTAGACTTCTATTTCTTGCTAGATCTATTTCTGGCTTTTCCTCAAAAAAATTGCATCAAAAACTGCAAAGGTGTATTTGCAAAAAAAAATGTTTGTGCCGTTCTTTTTGCCCCGTTGCTTCCTCCAAATGTTTGCTATAGGTCAGTAGGGAGTTTTGAAATGCACTATAAACAATTCATTTTGTATGAATTTTTTGGTCCATGTGTTGGGTCCATGGTGTTTTTCTCACAGTACCACATACTCAAGAGCGACATTGTTTTTTAAGGCATTTGATACCTGCACATGACGAAAAAAAATTGCAAAAACACAACATAAAAACACAAATGATTTTTTAGAAGTCACAAAAACACCATATAAAAATATGTGCTGAAAAGGCGATGGGTGGTTTCACGTAAAGAACTGTCAGTAAAAATGCCACTTCCAGTTTTTTTTTAGGCAGAACAAGCGTTGGATTCAAGAGCAATAGGAAATATAAAGAAGGTAATTATAATTCTGGTTCTTGCTGGAGCTGCTTCTGACTTTGGCTCAAAAAACTGCAGCAGCCTTTGGAAATAAAGAATAAAATGCGGTTTATCTTCATATCTAGAAGAAAACATAAACAATTAAAAAACTCTATACCTTTTTCTAAGGCTTCATGTTTTTTATGCAGTATTTGTAGGAAGTGTGTATTAGTGCATACGTTTTTTGCATTTGTTTTATTTTCTGGTGCACTTTTCTCCATCACGTCATGATTTATTGAATGATTTACAATGTGGAATAATGCTAGAAAAAACGGCTAAAAATATGCAATACGTGCGTATTTTGGTGTAGAAAAAAAATGGAGGTTTGTGGGAAGAAAAGCGCAACCTTGTGCATGAATAAAACTATACCTACAGCATGCTGCTACTGGCCAATAAACCTTGGCCAAAGTGGAAAAAAATACCACAAAGGAAAAAGCGATGTCTGTAGTGCTTTTCACAATTCCCTATTGACTTCTAGCTAACATCTAGCTGCTGAAGTTTTTGAAAAAGAAAAAAGGCTTAAAAATCCTGTGGATTTTTAGTAGTGTTTTGCATCAGTTTTTTAAATGACATGTTTGAAACCAAAATAATGGTATGTTGACACGTCGTATTTGTGGGGTGTACTTCGGCACGTAATTACGCTGCAATGTGTCCGAAGTATGCTCCGCAAATAAGGTAAAATCATTGAGTGCTATGATAACCATACATATTCCCCAGGCCCCGGGCAACACTGAACTGAATAGGAGGCTGGACTATAGCACTGTTGAAAGTACATGCTGGCGTATTGCAGCGTGCACAGGTACATACGTGCCACAGTACACCATGTGAACATACCCTAGCACTGGTTTCACACTGCTTTTTTTTGTTTTTTGTTTTTTTTAAAGCTGCCACAGCAGTTTTTGGGGCCAAATTTAGAAGTGGATCCTGAAAGAAGGTGAAGAATAAGCCCTTCCATTATTAATTTTGGATGCTTTTTTGGGGGCGGCATACACGCATACTTCTCCAAAAAAGCTGCAGAAAGTTGGACAGTAAAATGCCCCCCTTTAAATACAATGTAAAATCTTTGTTCAGACAACGCTGATTTTACTTGAGAATACTAAAATATAGGAGGCAAAAAAAAAATATTCAGCGCCAAAAAAACAAGTGGGAACTTATCCTACGTCTAGTCCTGACTTAAAAGGGTGTTAACACAAAGCAAGTGTACTGTACAGATTGTCTCTCAGAATGAGGAGGGTGGCTCTTGTGGCCATCCTCTACTTTCACTTCTATAGGAGTTCAGAATAGAGGGCAACACGTATGAAAACTGTCTAGGTCTAAAACTCAATTTGTTGCCCATAGCAACCAATCGGGGCCCATAGCAACCAATCAGAGCTCCACTTTCATTTTTCCAGAGCACTATATGAAATGAAAGGGGAGCTCTGATTGGTTGTTATGAGCTCTGATTGGTTGCTATGGGCAACAAAGTGGGTTTTAAAACCTAGACAGTCTTCATACATGTGGCCCATAGCATGTGCGCTCAGCTATATTCGGGAGCACCCATAGAGGTAAAGAGACAGCTGCAAGCACCGTCCTCCTCATTCTCATACCTGTGCAGTACACTTTGCTTTTTGGAATCACCCCTTAAGTTAAACAGACTGCAGCATTAGTTTAAAAAGAAATGCTGTGTCTGAAACCTTAAACTGGATTTATACCTACAGTGTTTTTTTTGTTTTTTTTTAACCAAAGCCATGGATGGATCCAACAAGAAAAATGTCAGCTTTTCTTTAGAGTTTCAATACTTAATAAAACTCAATGGGCGACATGTATGAATGCGCCTGTGCCATTTTTTTGTCGTATCCTGCAGCAAAAAATGTTGTTGCCCTGTTATATCGATGTATGAGCAGTCGTGTGTCCAAACTTGGTGCCGTCTGCACTAGTCACAACACTTTTGAATGCGCCAAGAATACGCCAAAGTTTGGGGTGAAAATGGCCATACAAAGTTTGGTGCATAACACTCTCATTCATATTGTCGTAATATACACTCCTCTATATCTATTCAGAACAAGTGTGCAGGCGCCAAGTTTGATTCTAGCCTCCATCGTGGTTGACACACATTGGGCCTTATTTAAAAAAACTGTCTAACAATAAGGCTATGTTCACACGGCTTATTTCGGGGCATATTTGCGGACATAATTACGTCCGCAAATACGTCCCGAAATACGTTTCAAATAATGAACAATTAGATTAGCATTGATTCCAATGTAAAATTCACCTCGTCGTTCACACGAGGCGCATTTCCGCAACGTATTTTCGCCATGTACATACGATCGTAAAATTTAGTCCCCTGTTACTTATTGAGGCGTATTTCGCGACGTAGTAAAGAATGGGGAATGTATTTATGACGCAAAATACGTGCCACACTTTGTGACATGTATTTGAAACGTATTTCGGGAAGTATTTGCGGACGTAATTACGTCCTCAAATACGCCCCGAAATAAGCCATGTGAACATAGCCTTAGGCCCCGTTCACATGGCGGTTTTGGCCACGGGTTTCGCCGCGGCTTTCGCCGCGGTTCCCTTGGACGAAGCCTCGTCGAGCCGCGCCGCGGGTTTGGGGCGCGGGTGCTGGGTGTGGTCAGGGCGCGGGTGGGGCGTGGTTTGCGGCGCGGCTTGCGCCGAGGGTTTGCCCCCCATGCAAATTAATAGCAGGGGGCAAACCGCGCCGCGAGCTGTGGCCTAGCCGCGCACCACTCGCGGCAACGCCCGCGGCAGCACCGCGCGGCCGCCGCGCAGAGCACTCCCTGTCAAGGATTGACAGGAGAGTTCTCCACACGCATGGGTTTGGCCGCAGCCCCGAAGCCGCGGCAAAACCCGCGGCGTGTGAATATTAACGCGGTTTCCCATAGGAAACCATGTTAATAAACTAGGTGCGATTTGGCTGCGGTTTTGGCCGTGGAAACCGCATCGGAACCCGCGGCCATAACCGCGGCCAAATCCGTCATGTGAAAGGGGCCTAACACTGTCTTTGTTTCCCAAATAGAACTCAGCTTTCCATTGTTAACAGAAATGGAAAACTAAAAGCTGAGCTCTGGTCTGATGCCATGGGCAGCAAAGACAGTTTGACAATTTTGATAAATGAGGCTTAATGTTTTTTGAGTCAAAACTATAAGTAGATTCAAGAGGGATTAGAAATATAACGGCAGGATGTGTGATTCTCTTCCCGCTGGATCCACTTTTGGCTTTGGCTCACAGCGTGGATGGTTTCACACACATTAGTTTTTAAAACATTACGTGCAATTCACCGCAATGTGTTGTTCTCTTTTATCCTCCAGTATAGATGGAGGGCTGACTGTGACCATTATGTGATCTCTCATATCTCTAGTTATAGGAACTTTTAGAAATAACTCAAAGCAGATAAATGAATGAAATTTGCATTTTAGCTTATAATGCCGCTGGACTTTTATGAAACTTCTCAGGCTTTAGATTGATTGTTCATTGAGCAGCGCGCACATCCCTCAATAACACAACAAACTATAATGAGAAAAGACATTTCCCATTTCAACCGTTACATGTAAAATTTTTCAAGGAAAGTCAAGTAGGTGCATGTGTTGTTTCATAAGTGGCGGTGAACTGGAAAGATGAGGATGTTGTACTTGTAATGAATCTTGTACTCGTAATGCATCATAGGATGGACAGGATGGAGTAGATAAATGGACTCCAGTACTGAACCTCAATGCATCAATCAGTATGGCTGCATGGACAGATTCCAGCATATGTGATCAGATTAGCAGCCACACTGAAACTTGTGGTATTCTGATGGAACTTGCTTAAAGAGAACCTCTCACATAGTTTATGCCCCCCTTGCTGAGGGCAGCACAAGCTAGTGTCAGACCTGTTCTTTCCAGCGCTGGGTCCCTTATTCTGTAAGATGCTGTAGTTTTTGTGTATTTAATGCTCAAATCTTATTCATGAGCAGGTGTTAGCCCCACCCACCCACCAAAGGCAAGCCCCGCCCACTGACAGTTATTCACATGTTTCTACCTATTCAAAGTAATATCAAAACCAAAGTTTTACCGGCTCACTGAATCCTGGACGCACGGACTTGCAGGACCGCAAAAATTCATATGAAGAAAGAAATAGTAGGATGTCCAGCGTCTTCAAATGCCATATTCTTTTATTAATAGTCCACGACAGCAACACAACGATAAAACACACTAAAACACGCCAACGCGTTTCAGGCCATTACGGGCCCTTCCTCATGGCATGGCTACAAGTTTGTTCAGCCACCATTTTATAAAAATATACCGACCAATCATAGGTCTAATACAAGACATGTGATCATCCAAAAATGGAAAAAAAACATACAGACAGGATCTTCTATATTAGTTTGATACATTGCATATATATTGTATTTTAATAATATAACACTAAATCCGTTCTCTTATTCAAACCATATGGTTGGTATGATCTTAACAAGAAAATCCAGTACGCCTCGCGTGTACGAAGCTTACGAGTCCAATCCCCTCCTCTTTTGGGGGGTGTAACCTTTCTAAACCGATTACTGATAATGTATCAGTTTTTCGATCATGAAATTGGATACAGTGTGCAGAAACTGCTGAAATTCTATGAAGTTCATTTGATTTTGTGTCGGAGAGATGTCTCCGAATTCTGACTTTTAATTGACATGAAGTGGAACCTATATATTGTTTCTGACATTCTTCACATGATATTAAATATACTATGTGGGTTGTATTACAGTTTACATAGGTCTGTATATTATATTTTTCTTTCGTTACATATGATGAAAATCCTGATGTAATCTGCAAAAATGAACAACATATAAATTTTTTGTGTGAACATTTGAAACATCCTTTGAATTTCAACCACGTAGGTTTTGGAGTTCTTATCGGGAGAAGGGTTGGCGATAGTATATTACCAAGAGTTAAACTTTTTTTAGAAACACATCTTATACCATTCTTAAGTATCTGATAATATCCTGGGTCATTGTATAAAATTGGTAGATGTTTCAACATAATTTGCGATATTTGCTTATACTCCTGGGAATATACAGTAGAGAATACCATTTTTGTTTCTTGCTGTTTATATTCCATAGTGTCTTTTTTATTTTTATATTTTAATAAGGTTTCTCTAGGTATTTTTGCAACTTTGTTTTCTGCTGCCCTAATCATCCATTGTGGGTATTGTCGTTCAGTTAATCTGCATTGTAAGGCTTTCATATTTGTTTCATATGTATTGATATTTGAATTGTTCCGTTTTAATCTGATATGTTCACCTATTGGAACTGATTTTATGGTGTGAAGCGGATGATTAGAGCATGCATGGAGTATTGAGTTTCCTGCTGTGTCCTTTCTATAGGATTCACTATATATGGTTGCAGACGTCTCATCTCCAATCAAAACCAGATCCAAAAAAGTAATTTTATTAGAATTATATATATACTTGAATTTTAATCATACAAAATTTGAGTTTAGATACGCTATAAAAGATGGTATAATAGCTGTATCACCTTTCCAAATAATCACCAAGTCGTCTATGAAACGACCAAACCATTTTAGATGTTCAAAAAAAGGATTTTCATGATTGAAAATATAAAGATTCTCCCACCATGCCATAAAAATTATAGCATATGAAGGAGAAAATTTGGCTCCCATTGCTGCTCCTGTTGTCTGTAAGAAAAATTTTAGATCAAACATAAAATAGTCGCTTCCACTAAAAAGTGATTTAACTTTTCTGAATAGTTACTATAAGTATCAAGAAACCATAGCACTGCAATTAACCCATAATTATGGGGGATACAGGTGTAAAGAGATACAACGTCTGCAGCAATCCAAACATGGTCTGGTTCCCATACAAAATTTTGAAGGGATAAAAGAACATGTTTAGAGTCTTTTATAAAGCCTGGTATGTTAATAGTTAATGGTTGTAGGAGGCTGTCAACCCACTCCCCTAGATGTTCATTTATGGATGAAATGCCAGAAACAATAGGTCTAAATTGGGGAGGAAAAGTTTTTTTATGTGTTTTTGGAAAAGAGTGAAAGACCGGTATAGAAGGATATTGAATAACTATATATTGTGCTTGCTTCTCTGTAAGTACTCCTATTGATACACCAAATCGAACTAGTTTTTTTAGTTTCCCATTATATTCTGTGGTTGGATCAGCAGACAAGGGGAGGTAAGTAGAGGTGTCTTGTAACATAAGCAGATTTTGGTATTCATATAGACCTCTATCTAATACCACAACTGTTCCACCCTTGTCTGCTCGTCTCACAACTATATCTTGCATTTTGGAAAGACTATCTAGTGCAGCTCACTGAGAATGATTTAAATTATCATGATAAGTTTTTTATTTTTTGAGATTTTTTCATGCAAGTTACATAATTCTTTCTCTATGAGCTCCTGGAATCGGTCTGCACTTGTGACCTAGCATGGATTGGGTAAAATGAAGGATTAGGTGTAAGAAAATTTTCTGACACATCAATACATTCCTGTATATTTTCATGTTCCAATTCATACAATTCTTTAGTAATTACCTGCTGCATGAAATCACAAGAAAATCCTAAGGCATTCTCCTCTGCATTTACAGAATTAATATCTCTGTTCATATCTATAGGTTCAGTTTCTAACTCTGGATTTTCATTCAGGTCAGATGAATTCTGAAAGGCAGAGGAGAAATGCTTCTTAACAGTAAGCTTTCTCACAAACCTGTTAATGTCAAGAATAGTTGAAAAAAGGTCAAAATGATTACTAGGGGGAAAAAGAAAGTCCTAATGACAGAACAAAAATTTGTTCTGCTGTCAGGAATCTGTGCAAGGCAATGTAAAGGGGGAGGGCTTTTCTCTGCTCATCGCGGAGAAAACCCTCCCCACCCTCCGCGGCCATGGGGACAACCGCAAAACAGGACAAATACCTGCCGGCAAACCGGCAGGTATTTGTCCTGTGCCGTGAGAACGCGCCCTTAGACTGTTTTCATATATGTGGCCCTTAGAGTGCAAGCCACATGATCCAGTCACAACACTGAGAAATTGTGTATTCAGCTGCAGGTAAGCAAAGTGACTGTCACTATAATAAACCTAGAAGCAAATTCTAATAAACTAAAGGAAAAAAAGACAGGATCAAAGGATTTAAAGAACTAAAGAAAATTCTTTACCACATCACATTTGCTATATAGTGAATAGTCTGGAGGTTAATACAAGTAACGTAACAATTAAAGTTAATAGTGTGAAAAGGCACATATTAGGTGATTTACACAGCGGAGAGCACTCACTTCTTCTGATTTACTTTTTAGGTGGATTCACATTTAAGAATCGCTTTATGCCCTGATCATAAATTATACTACATTTGCCTTCGGACAAAACTACTGTGTTAAAGCTGGTGCCGAGCGGGGGATGTAACATGACAAAGGACTCTCTATCTGGCGTACTGTTTTTTTTTCTTGAAATATATCCTCACAACTGTATGGGAAGCTGTGGTGTGGACGGAGCCCAAAAAAGTTTACTAACTTTTGTCAAAATTGAAATAACAGCAAAGAATCACAACTTCACTAATAACAATTGTTAGATGAGTGTGAAACTAATCTGAATTTCAAGTGAAAGATTAGGGCAAACTGAGTTTCAGTCTTTAATCTCTTGGAGATTTCAGGTCAAACTTTTGACTTCTATAATTTTCCCCAGCCTGACTCAAGTTCTAACTCCATCTCCTTCATAAACAGTTGTGTCATTATATTTATATATTTGTATTAATACTAATTCATAATAAATATATTTATTCTGTAGCTACAGTCATAGTCAATACCTTTCTACCA
Organism: Phyllomedusa bahiana; assembly: GCA_025379985.1. Taxonomy (NCBI): domain Eukaryota; kingdom Metazoa; phylum Chordata; class Amphibia; order Anura; family Hylidae; genus Phyllomedusa; species Phyllomedusa bahiana. Next base: position 27,762 of record JAODAL010003858.1, on the reverse strand, counting down.
GTTCCGACCCTACAGCCCTGATAGGAACTTGGAAGAATAATACAGTATGTTATAAACTAGTAGGTACTTGATAACAGGATAGTGACTGCCATATATATATACAGGCAGACCCCCACTTACATTATTCCAACTTACATCTGTTCCCTAGTTACAAACGGAGACTTATGGGGCATGCTGCGCTTGTAGTTCACGTCAGATAGTAGATGTGGAACAACAAGTTCCAGCATTCCACTGCAGCACATGAGGTGAAAATGAGGGGAAATCGTCTTAACAGGGGCACAGACAGCAAAACAAATGTAAAAACCCTTCCCTGCACTACCCAAAACTAAAAAAAAACAAAAAAAAAACTTTTTTTGCTGGAGTTACATTTAATACATATACCTGTTCCAACTTACACACAAATTCAACTTTAAGGGGTTGTCTCACCACATTGATTCATCTAACCTCAGTCCTGTTTTCTTGGTTTCACTTTGAATTCAGGGGCGTGTTTACTGGCTTCCACTAGGCTGCAGTAGAAGTCAGGTCTGTAGCTATAGCAACCAGTGCTGGCAACCTATCGTGAGAGATCAAACAGGTCTGTAGCTATAGCGACCTGAGGAGCTGATGCAGCCCATACAAGAGGGGATATCTAGGAATAGGTAGGAGACTGTTAATGGACATATATTGCAAAGTGACTTGTTTTTGCAAGATCTTTAACATAAAAAGTAGCACTTCTTGTAGTGAGACAACCCCTTTAAGAAAAAACCTACAGTCCCTATCCCGTTTGTAACACAGAGACTGCCTGTATGTTTATTTGCAGTGAGTGGATGGTGCAGCATCATTTTCTCTCAACCCCTATCTGCCAGGGCTCGTGAGTGGGGGACACAGTGTCCTCTACAGTATAAACAATTGGAGTCACTTCGCCTTCTATTGGCCCACATTTGTGTGCCTTAGTGTGTCATGGGATCACCCCTGCCACTTGGTGGCAGTATTTCACTTACAAACCAACACAGGGACATGCATATTAGAGTGCTTGAGTGCTTCCCTAATTCTCCCCTTGAATTCCACTGTACCCATCTATCTGTATGTACAGAGTCTGATGGATGCATTACCTACATTACCTATGCAACTGAAGGCAACGCCACTCGTTCTCATTCTTCCTCCCTCAACTCCATTTTTTAGGCTAATACTGGTGTCCTGTCACTGTGGTCTCCTGCTTGCAGAATACAAAGCAGCAATTTACCTTCACTTAGTACTTAGAAGGAAGGATTACCACTTATGATTGTTTTCCAATAACACACTTGAATTGTTACTGACTCCCTTAGTCCCACCAGTCAATTCCCTCTTCTAGACCTGGAAGGATAGGCCCATTAGCTGCAGGATAACTAACATCAGCTAGACACTCCAACTCTGGGCTGATACACTGACCCAGCAATAGGTCTCAAGACTCCCAGTCTACACCAGCTCACCAACTTGTCTTATGGCAACTGCACCAGGACTTTGCTTTACCTCTTAGGCTCCCCAGGTCTTCGAACCTCTATCTACAGTCCTCCTCTCATCGTATTCAGGCCTCGCTGCAAAACAGTTCTTAGGCTCTCTAAGGCTTTCTACCTACAGCACATCTCTCTGAGTCACTGTACTTGGGCCTTGCTGCACAGCACTTTTTAGGCTTCCCAGGTCTTCCAGTCTCTATCTACAACCCATTTCTTCCAGTTTTTGCATTCAGGACTTGCTGCACAGCACTTTTTAGACTCCCCAGGTCAACCTCTACCTACAACCCATATCTAGCAGTTTTCGCATTCAGGCCTTGCTGGAAAGCACTTTTTTGGCACCCCAGGTCTTCCAACTTCTATCTACAGCCCACATCTTCCAGTTTTTGTATTCAGGCCTTGCTGCTCAGACTATTTGCCTTTATATCCAGCCTACCAACTGTACTCTTGCTATACTCGGGCGTGATTGCTCAGCACACACATCGCCGTCTCCCTTTAGCAGCCCTCCTGGCCTCTATTCTCTGTGATACAGCAAAAACTTAAACTCTACAACACTTGCAAGCATTTTTCTGTTGGCCGTCTGTGGCCCCACATTGACACTCAGCAGCTCCTTCTCTTGCAAACTGGCAGCCTGAAAACTTTCTTACCTAGAGCCTAGTTAAACTGGCAGGGTCTTGTGGTACTGCCTTATACAATGACCTGCTTGCTCTTAAGGAGGTTTCTCACTGTGCAGTGTCACAGAGCCGCAGCCTGCTTTAGACTCACACATGCTGTTCATGCTGTGGAACGGTCAATAGCAGTCATTGACATATCAGGTCTGCTGTTCCTAACTATTTCCATAACACTTAATAAATCTCTTGCACTCATGTCAGTGTATTACACAGGTGGCAATGCTCTAAAGAGTGTTTACTTAGCTAAATGAGAAATTTATCATGGTAGGGGTAAAAATGAGGATGACTCTCCTCTTACATGTACCTATGTAAAAGCAACTGCACATAGTTTTATTAATTGGACAGTGTTTTTTTTTAGGAAACTGGCAATGTGATTTGCTTACTTATGTATTATTTTGGCACCATATGACACATAATAGGTTTGGGGGAGCATCATTACTAGTTACTACGTCGAGATATCCAACCTTGCGGGACCTTATAGTAGTCATTTTCAATAAATACATGGTTTTTCCTGTACCATATCTGTGCTTATATGTGAGCACTGTGTCCAGGAGCGTTTTTTCACAGTCATTTATGTCCATGTAATTTATTGTATCCACTGGATTTTAATAAAAGACATTAGGAACACATGTAAGTGTTTGCCCTAATTTTCTGCTTGCCTCCATTCTCCATTTTCAGAGCGGTGAAAATAGCAAGTGTCTTTATAGACACTGAACACATGTGGATTACCATACGCAGCACACTGCATGACAAGATCATTGACTTTTGTCAATTTTTACATTTTCTTACTCTATGTGTTAAGGTTGAGTAAAAAGGAGAGGAAAGCCCCATCATCTTGTACATGCTAAACAAAAAAAGAATCCTAAATGCACACTTCTGTTACAGTGTCTAAAGCACTGCCATGCACATTTACTTTACAACAGAAATTAAAGTTGAATATGACAGAGTCTTCGAACTCTGTTATAATGTTAGGAATACATGGAGGTCCCTTGGCATGGTCATGGTGATGCGGCTGAGAACTGCTGCGGTGCTGAGCACCATTGTTTTCTATTTAGCTTTATAACTACAGGGTGCCGTAGCAGTTCTTGCCCATGTAATGGCAGTACCAAGACTGCACCAAGACCGTTTTGTGTATTCCTTCTCTGAAGCCTCTTCCATGGCAGACCTTCGTACATAGAGTCCCCATCCGCCGCCTACAGTGGAAGCTGTAGATAAGCATTGCACCATTAGGGCGCAACCCCACGGCACAAACCGGCCGATATTTGGCCGGTTTTGCGCCCGTCTCCAAGGGGGGGGGGGGGGGCCTTTTCTCCGCGATGAGCAGAGAAGAGCCCTCCCCCTCCCATTGAGAAGCACAGATTCCATCCGGTTTTCGGACGGAAGATGGTGCTTGCTCATTGTTTTGCCACCGGGCGGAAAACCCGTGCAGTGGGGACTGCTGCACGGGTTTTCCATAGAGCACAATTGTGCTCATTTTTGGCCAGTTTTTCAGGCGGCCTGAAAAACCGCAAACCGGCTGAAAAACCGTCCGAAAACCCGTGCCGTGGGGACATGCCCTTAATCATATGCACAATTCAACAGGAAAAAACCTCTATGAAATTAAAGGTTTATAGAAGTATAGTAGGGCCCTATAGAAATATATGGGTGCACTATTACACCTATATACAATTAATTGGTTGTAGACTTCAGTTCAGAATCCAATTGAAATCTGCATCCCATTGTTTTCAATGTGCTGTATATAGTTCATGCTTTGCAGATTTTTTACTGCTACAGCTGTGAAATGTGTATTGAGAAAAAAAAAACACACGTCCCTTATTGACATAGACTCATGTGTTAGGGAACTAAAATTATCAGTAAGTGCAATGCTTCCTCCTAGACAGAGCTGTGGTGTCAAGAAGCTAATAAACAGTTCTTCATATATCAGCTTCCTAAGAATATGATAGGGAAATGAGCGGGATATCGGGAATGATGAAATCACTGTTAAAATGTGCAGTTTTGGGTAACGTGAAGAATCAATATTTAAACATATGACAATAGCTCATAAAAGTAGTTTAATACAGTAACATAGTAACATAGCCAGCAAGGTTGAAAAAAGACACCGGTCCAACAAGTCCAACCTATAATTCTACAAACAAAGGCAAAAAACAATATGAGGCAGATGCCAGTTGCCCCATACAAGAGGAAAAAGTTCCTCCTAACTTGAAATATCAGAATAAATCCCTGAATCAACGTCCTCCAGAATCTAGTCCCGACAACTTGTGATATTATGTTTTTTCAAGAAGGTCATTTAGGCCTTTCTGATATTTATTTAATGACTCCACCATCACAACTTTTTGTGGCAGCTAGTTCCTTAGTCTCACCACCCTTACAGTAAAGAATCCTTGTCTAGGATGATAGTGAAACCATTTTTTCTCTAGATGTAGAGGATGCCTCCATGTCAGAGGCATAACTTGAAGCCTCTGGGCCCTAGTGCAAAACTATTAAATGGGCCCCCTAGCTACCATATGCCACTTAGGCTGCGTCCCCACTGCAGAGGACAAATACCGGTCAGTTTACCTGTTTTGCGGCCGTCCACACGGCCGCGGGGGGGATGGCTTTTCTCCGCGATGAGCAGAGAAAAGCCCTCCCCCTCCACATTCACAAGCACAGGTTCCGTCCGAAAACCGGACGGAAGATTGTGCTTGTAGAATGTTTTGCGGCCGGACCATAGTTTTCCATAGAGCACCAATGTGCTCATTTTCGTACGTTTTTTAAGGCGGTCTGCAAAACAGCAAACCGCCTGAAAAACCGGCCGAAAACCCGTGCAGTGGGGACATTCCCTTACAATGCTACTATCTCCCTATGTGGCAGAAGGTCTTTTGGGTCCCCTCAGGTTGCAGGGCCTGGTAGCCACTGCTAACTCTGCATACCCTATAGCTACACCCCTGCTCCATGTTATGGTTACAGGCCTAGGTGTAAAAAGATCACACAAAGGATCTGTAGACTGTCATTTTACATATCGGTACATGGTAATTAAATCGCCACTAAGCTGCAGTTTTTCTAAGCTGAAAAAGTCCAAATTTCATAACCTATATTGGTTCTGCAATCCAGTCATTAAAGAGGTTTTCCAGGACCTAAGAATGCTCGTTGGTGCATCAGGGCATGAGTAAAATAGAAGATCTCTCCCCTGCATTCATCTCTGCCTTTATCTCCATATCCCTCCCCTCACGCAATCTCCGCTCCTCACAGGTCCTTCTTCTCCGTTCTCCTCTTATCAGCTCCTCACACAAGCATCTCCCAGATTTCTCTCATGCTTCCCCCATATTCTGGAACTAACTGCCCCAACACATCAGACTCGCCTCCACTTTATCCAGCTTCAAAAGCAACCTGAAAACCCATCTCTTCAGGATGGCCTATGACCCACAATAACCCCACTGCCACTAAACCCCAACAAACATGTCTGCCCCTCATCTTCTGTCTCTTTTCCCCTTCCTTGTAGATTGTAAGCCTTCACGGGCAGGGACCTCTCTCCTCCTCTGTACCAATTGTTAGTCTTCTATTGCCACCATTGTACTTGTTGGTCCTGTGTAATGTATGTAACCCCTCTCTAATGTACAGCGCCCTGGAATCAATGGCACTCTAAAATAAATAATAATAAAAAGATAAGACTCAAACTTACCTTCTGGACCCTCCCGTTCACTTCCTGGCTGCCGGTCCATATCTTGTTCTAATAGACAAATGAGCATTCTTAGGTTTTGGAACACCTCTTTAAGGAGAAAGATATATTCAAAAGATTGCAACTCCATTAAAATATATTTTTATCAGAAAAGTTACAAAATAACCAAAAAACAGACCAACAATTAAAAACACTCCGTAATCTAACAATGCAGAACACTAGCTATGTGTTATAACAACCCTTTTATTACATATAGTCAGCCATATTGATAATCTTCAACACCACAATGTCATCACAGGAATAAGTTTAAAATATATAAGAATGGACAATATCACCCACATTAGTTCAGACACACAAGTCAGTGCAGGACTCCTCACACATATCGCGGCACCATTGCGACTTCCTCAGTGGTAATGAGTTGGTATTGCAATCTACTTATTCCTTAAAGGGGTTTTGCCACTTGCAAAAACTTGCAAACTAAATTATAAACATTTTCACCATTCATCATTGTTAAAAATTCTGCATCGTTTTTGTTTTAGCTGCTCCTTTAGTGATCCATTGTTTACAAGGGGATACGACCAGGGCTGAGAGCTTCTCAATCCTGGTCGCACATGCTCAGACATCCTCTCCTCTCAGGCAGCTACTGAGTGTTCAAACCCCAGGTGCTGTCACTCTACTCCCGTCCTCTGTACTCCTTAGTAATTAGTCAAACAGTGCAAATAAATTAAAAAAATAAATAAACCTCAATGAGGTCTGTGCATTGATAAAGAAAAAAAAAAATCTACAGGTTTGGTTCCTGCAGGAATTTTAACCTAGGACCCTTGTGCTGTGAGGTAAAAGCTTTACCTCTCAGCTACTCACAATGCTTTACTTAAACAGACCTTTCTCTGACTACAGAGAGGAAAGGCCTGGTGATGTCATCCTGCTGGGTCACTGATATGCAATTCAACAAATCACACACGCCCTTCTGAGCACACAGAGCTGAAATAGCTGGATGCACAAAGATATAAAATGAGATCGTGGCAAAACCCCTTTAAGAGGGCATCCCTTTTGCTAAGATATACCATGTGATCTTTGCGATTCCCTATCCATCCCAAGGACAAAGGGGCAAAAGCAGGACATTTCTTTGAATAGCTTGGGTCCCCTCCACCTATTGTGCAGAGTTGGATGTGAATGGGGTCTTGCAGCCTCTGGTAACCGTGAGCAGGCATGGTTTTGTATCCATGCAGCTACCAGAAACTATTACCAATTCCTAAATTTGGCTTTAAATTTTCTTGTCCTGACTGTCCTAAAATCTGCACTATTTTTTACCTCTATTGTACATGATTTTCTATGCCTAGAGCCAACCCTCCCAAAATGTCTTCCATTGAATTAGGTTAGAATTTACATGCCCAAAACTACTGTTTTTACTGAGATAAGAAGCAGCACTGATGTTTAGCACCATCATCACTTGTCTACCTCTATTGCTTTTTTTATTTTGCTGCATGTTTAGAGTTAGTGGTAGCCTACTCTTCTGTTTGATGCTCTTCCATGAAATGAGGTATGAAATGAGATCGTGGCAAAACCCCTTTAAGCCAACCTGGCCTCCTCCACTGCACCTGCTCCAGCTCAGCTATGTTCTTCCTATACAATGGTGCCCAAAACTGTATACAATCAGAGGTGTAACTTGAAGCTCCTGGGCCCTAGTGCAAAAAGTGAAATAGGCCCCCAACTACCAAGTGTTTCCTATGTGGCAGAAGGGCTTTTGGGCCCTCTAAGGCTGCAGAGCCTGGTAGCGGCTGCTACCTCTGCAGCCCCTATAGCTACACCCCTGAATACAATATGTGGCCTCAGCAGTGATTTGTATAGCGGTGCCTATGTTGTATATATTGTAGTCTTTAGCATTATAAGCCGTCCTATTCCCGATATCTCTACTTTCCCATCCCTGTTCCCTCAAATCTCCCAACACATGCTGTTAGTCATTGTAGACTGCCAGGCGTATGGGATGCAGGATGGGGGGAGGGCTCATGCTACATGAGCGAGCATCTGTCACACTGACAGAAATTCACCATTCAGCTCAGTGACAGAACACCACGTAAAAAGCAGAGGGGGAGGGGGCACTAGACTTTTACTTCTTTCATATTTGTCATATCCCCCAGCATGGTCTTCTTCTGTTTCTCCTATGATTTGTAAATCCTCAGGGTCATGCTAATGCTGGCTTGACAGATTTTTACCGGCTGACCAGTGCTTCTTGATTTCCTTTGCTTTGGGTACAGAGATAGAAGGGGGAATAAATCCATGGCAGCAAGATGGATTTTCCTGTGACAGTGATGAGCTGAAAGATGCTCTCTCGTTGGCCAACGCTGCATAGCTCTGGGCACTAAGCTTAGCCTGTTCAGATAGCATTAACGTTACCACCGAGCAGATATCGGGGGCTTCGCGGCGCAGATCTGTTAAGGCCAAGCACACACAAACGCGACTTTTTCTATCTATATGAATTCTCACAACCATAGGAAGATAAATGGGTCTTGGACATTGTACGGAGATCATAAATACAATTGATAGAGGCTTCTCTTACTAGTGGAGTCATGCTGTCTGCAAGCAATGACTTGTTCCAGGCACTGTGTCACCAGGTAAGGCCTATCGTATTTTATGCTTTTCAATGTTTCTCTATTATATTTATGTGCAAATCAGTTTTCCAGGCCAGAGCCTTGAATCCTTATGATATAAGGAAGGCCTGCACAGATACAATGTTTTGTAAACTTTAGACTTACATTTTTATACTTTGCTAAATTTGTATCATATGGTTCCATCTAAACAACTATTTGCTAGAGTTATAGATTAGATTATGTGTTGTCTGCTAGTCTCTCCATTCATTGTGATAATGATTGGAAACCTAATTATTGTCTTGGGGATTTTTGCTGGTTCATTTGTTACTAGGTCATGCCGCTAAAGCCCTCTTGTCATGACAGTGTTAACTAATGCATGCTTAGACATGGCCAAGGCTGTCACAGTGTGTTACGTGCCAGGCTAGTGATGCCATAGCTCATTCATTATACATATTGCTATTAACAAAGTTATTTTTGGAATACTTCCGAATCATTGTATCTTAGAGAACGTTCTTGTATATATGATGTTCAGTTATACAATGAAACAATTCAATCGTGATTTCACGGCTTTAAGGCCGCGTGATTAATGGGGCTGCATTTTGGTGCCCTTGTTACAGTCACAAGACACCTCATCGGCTCCAGTGAACCTTAAGGCCATGTCCCCACGGCACGGGTTTTCGGCCGGTTTTTCAGCCGGTTTGCGGTTTTTCAGACCGCCTGAAAAACCGGCCGAAAATGAGCACAATTGTGCTCTATGGAAACCCGTGCAGCAGTCCCCAACTGCCAAGGTTTTCCACCCGGCGGTTTTGTCGCCCGGGGGTCCCGGCGGCCAAAACATTGACCATGCACTATCTTCCATCCGGTTTCCGGTCGGAAGATGTGCTGCTCACTGGGAGGGGGGAGGGCTGTTCTCCACTCATCGTGGAGAAAAGCCGTCCCCCCCCGCGGCCGTGGGGACGGGCGCAAAACAGGACAAATACCGGCCGGCAAACCGGCCGGTATTTGTCCTGTGCCGTGTGAACGCGCCCTAAAGGAATTTAAGTTCCATTTAGTAGAACCAGAAGGTTCTGGGTCTTGATGTCCTAAAACAGAGGCTGAATAATGGTCACATTACGAGCTAATCTGACCACATCTTTGGCCAGAAACATTTACAGAGACCAGAGAAAACTTACTAAAAAATAATTTATCTGTAAATATGTATAGAAGTGTGGAATCGTACCTACTGGCACGGGTGAATGGACAGTCTGTTGCGCGAAATGAGGACTCGTGTAGGCAAGCTTGGACAGGCCCACAGGGGAACAGGGCAAACCCCCGGTGGGCCCCTGAGCATGGTAGACCTGAAGTTGTTTTCTAACTGCATATAAATCCTTGGAAGAGACAGAGAAGGGAGGCAAAAAGTAAGAGGCAGAGTATAGGAGTCATGTACAGTCATTTACAGTAGCTGTAGGGTGGGCCCCTGCAATCAGCTCCACCGGTGGGCCCAGAAGCAGCTCAACTGGTGGGCCCCTAGAATCAACTCCACCTGTGGGCCATAGGAACTCCAGACCAATACTGCACATAGGTACATAATAGGGGTAGGAATCCAGATAGGTTAAAGTGTGTGGAGGAGGGGCTGTATTATTTTATTGGAAAAAAGAAAGTTAAAATGTAATGGCCTTTACTGTGAGTAGTGGAACTGCTCAGGCCTGTGCAATAATGGTGTAGGATCCATCAAGTACAAGTAGCCAGCATGCATTTACACTAAGTGGCACAAGTCTTTTGGATTATTTATAGCACCTTTCAAACACTTCCCTTTTTCTAGACACTTTTCAACTATTTATCTAGGTGGAAAGAAATGTCTAAAACATAAAGCAGATTTTTTCACACTTTGCCCATTAAAAGAGTTTTCTCAATACAAAGATTAGCTTTCAACTTGAAGGCCTTCAGCTGTTAATTGAAGACTTTTTCTAAATATATTGCTTTGTTGATTTTGCTTTTGTCATGAGATGAGAGACATTTTATGTGCTCTGAGTACTCAGGTTTCTATGGTAACCTGCATACCAGAACACAAGTCTGTTATCTGATTAGAAGAGAGAGCAGGAAGTGACATCACCCCATGGAAGGACAGCTCAGTCCGAAAAACAAAATACCCTTAACAAATTAGCTTTTTTTACAATAAATCCCTTGTTTTCAGTCCAGAGACCCGTTTTTTTTTAATAAGTTTTTGTCTCTCTACTTGTTAGGGTCTTACCAGTGGAGTTGATTATAGGTGCCCATTCTACAGCTACTGTACAAATAATGTACTTAATGTAAAAATTGTACTTAATGCACTACTCCGGTTTCCCCCAATTCATAGTGACCCAAAAATTGCCGGAGCAACTATCCCCAGCCCCCACTAGCTTCCGTGGGCCCACCCCAAAAACTGTCATAAAAACCCCCTGTAAAAAACTGAGCACATGCAGTGCCATTATTTACTGATATCTCATTTTAAAATATTGGGCCTTATTTATGAAAACTGACTAACAAAAAGACCGTCTTTGTTGCTCAACTTTCATTATTCCAAAGGAGATTTATTTAAAAAAAAATTAAAGTTGAAATATAATTCATCGCTATGGGCAACAAAGACAGCCTTGTTGAATTTTTTATAATTAGGAATAGTTTAAAAAAATCTTATGTATTGCGCTATTCATGGAAATGGTATCCTCTGTAGTTCACACATTGAACTATTGCATGGATTTTTGAAAAATACTAAGGAACATGTTCAGTCCTTTGTGCAGATCCCCGTTGGATCCAGCCGGGGAGTACAACGGGGTTAGTTCCATGAAATCGCGTCCAATCAGAAGAATATCCCTCGAAAATTTTTCCCTGGATTCTGCGAGGATTAAAGAAATTTTTTTCCAGTACGAAAAATGTATTGTGTGCCCCTACCCTAAAATCTGATATCGGAATAAATATGGCTGCTATAAGGGGAACTTTTTTTTCTTTTCCAAAAACTTATAATTTTTCCATAAATTCTTGCCTATGTAGATTCTTATACTTCCAGGAATGTGTTTGCCCAATGTGTGGTCATAACTGGTATTATCATCACTAAGTGGTGGAATTTGTGGTCATACGTTGGGGGGTATTATTCAGTTACTATGTTGGGATATGCTCGGGTTGGTTTAAATTTTCGCACTATTGGGGGATGATAGGGGAGGGTTTTTTTTCCCTTTTTGGGGTGGTTGGGGTTTTTTTAAATTATTATCAAAAAGGGGGGAAGGGGTGGTGGATATTTTGTATAGGGGGGGTGTTGGGTATTTTTTTTGGGGTTTAAGCCTGAATTGGAGGGTAATTTGTGGTCAGATCTGGCGGGAAATAGGTCCTTATGATTTCTTATTGGTAATTTTTTGGTAATCTTGGACTTGGTATAGTGGGATTTGTTTAGTAGCAGTATGATGCTTATGTGTATGGTGAGGTTTTTGCTATCTGGATGATTTGGTCCTTGGCAATTTGGGGTGCAGGGGCCAGGGGACCCTCATGCTGCAAATGCAAGTAGGCCCCTGTACTGACCATTCCCTGAATTTTTTGATAGGGGCTTTTCTTTTGGGGCCATAAAAGCCCTCTTATCCTAATCCCTTTATAGATCTAGGAAACAGTTTTAATTCAACTGTCAACTCAACAAAATTACTTTTCTTTTATGAAATTTCTGACAGTTTTTGCTGAAATAAACTCAGCCCCAGATTGGAAATCGTGATCATAATGACCCTGTTATTTCAAATTAAATTCTATTTCTATCTCACTGGTACAAAGGGTGGCAATGAAGATTACAGAAATTGTCCCTAACCTTGGAACAATGTGGGTTTTTCATTATTCTGTGATTCATAAAAATTAAAATTGGCTCTTGCTCTTTATGTGTTAAGTCTGAACATGTCCTACACGAAATAATACGTATTAAAGATGAGGAATATTACTTCTATATTCTGATCACATATTCTCTAAATTAAAATTTGAGACAGCAGCATTTCAAGGTAATACGATAAAAGTAGTACAAATATTGGTGGAACATGATTAAAAGGAATAATACACCCAAAATAACTCATAGTGAAACATTGGGGTACACTTTTTATGGTAATTCTTGAAAAAAAATAATGTAAAAAATGCTTTACACCATATTTATTATGCATTTTGAACAGTTTTTAAGAACGTGTGCGCTGTATCCATCAAAAGAGGTGGGACTTCATAAAACAGAAGCATTGCTTCACAGAAAAGAAATGGGGCTTAGTACATGATGCCAAATTTTGGTGCAATTAGTGGAGGAAACTTAAAGGGGTTGTATCATTACATTAAATGGTCTTCAGAATAAGGGGATAGTGAAAACAAGCAACTTTGCAATTGGATGTAATTTGCAAAGCTGTGTTGTTTTCACAGTCTGTTTAATTGGTTTTTGAAAAACCTTTAACTAATTTCATTTTATGGCTGCCCCCCCCCCCCTCCCCGTCGTATTCACGGGAGTGTGCATTCTGCCTCTCCACTCAGAATAAGGGGCCCGGCAACATTTCACTCGCACAGCCAGCAGCTGCACAGTAACCCTGCATCTGCTTCTACAATCAGAAAACAGCAGAATTTTGCTCGGTGCCTAATGCTCCTGTGTGTAAACATAGAAAGGAGACGGATCTGTGCTGCTCTGGATGAGTTCATAGAAGACTGGATTCAGCTGTAACAAACCTCCAGCTGTGAGAATAGAAGAGATCAGTGCTCTGAGTTCATAGAAGACTGTCTAGACTGAATGCAGGGCTGTGGTATGTAAACATGCAGCTCTTACAAAATAAGACTGCATAGGGAGAGGAATGAGACAGTGACATGTGGACTCAGACAGAGAAAGGGGGGGAGAGCAGGGGTGTGCTATCCCCTCCTACTGATCTCAAACAAACACACTGACTCGGTAGCGAGCATGAACAGCGAAGGGGGGGATGATGTCATCCCCTTTCAGTTAAGAAACACCAAGCTGAGAGGGGAAGAAACGCCCCTGGATTTCAGGAACTCAGAAAATCAAACTACAGGAAAACAATCGAACTGAATTTGAGGAGCTGAGAAGCTGAATGTACAAAAAACAGACAAACTGATGAAGTGATAAATCCCCTTTAACCAATGAATAGATAGTACGTAAAACTAGACAAAAGTGTCTACATGTTTTACAACTTCCCAGCCCACCGTTCTTTCTTCATTGATAGTATGATTTTGAGAAGATGCTTCTCATTTGGACTGAAATAATATTGCGGCCGTGTTATGGTATTTTGTCCACCTTATGAGTTGAAAGCTGCAACACCATAGAAGTTGACATATCCATAGTCATATAAATGAGGGCATCTTATACTTGACCGAACATGAAAGGGATGTCTTGTCCATCCTTTCTTAGATGCCAACCACCCTGAGAATGCCCCAGAAATTGTGTTTTATCTCCCTGGAGTTCCCATACAGTGAAAAAGGGACAATATACAGATCCTGATAAATTGATTGGACTGTTGGTATAATTCGTGAACATGTTAGGTCCCTAGAGATGCTCTTTGTATCCTCTGTGCCTAATGGAGGAATGAAAGAAAGAGAACAAACAACTATTAATTCCCTAAGAGGGTATTGAAAATAGTTTTAAAGCAGGCACCACTTAAAGGGCTGGGTCTCAATTAAATCTCAGAATTAGACAATGATACAATTGAGAAACTGAATATTTAGCTACATAATTAACATAGTTGAAGAAAATGTTTACATAGTGTGTCTACAAAGGCATCTGACCAAGGACTAGGACAACAGGACTGGATTCGAACCATGCAAGACATACAATTTCAGAATCTTCTGATGTGTTGTTTAAAGGGGTATTCTGGATTTTGGCAAAAATCTTGAATGAGTGCTGCAGAGACATTACACACAGAATGAAAGTATAACACTAATCCTACATCCTAAATATATATAACTTTTTTCTCACACTACTGCCCCCATATTATTCTCCTTAGCCAACAAAAGTGGACTTGGGTAGCAGACTACAGTTTCTATCCTGTATTGCTGACATCTATTCCAGGCGCCAGTTTAAGATATTGAGGTATAATGCAAAGCAACAGTGGGTGAGAAGGTAGTAAATCTTGTTTTCGACCCAAATTTGTCCCTTAAAGGGGGTTGTCTCACTAAAGGATTGCTTTTTTGTTAAAAATTTTTGCAAAAAAAATCACTTTGCAATATGTGTCCTTTAAAATGTCCTACCCTTTCTAATTCCCGTCTTGGGGGGCGCTCAGCCCTCAGTTCTATAGCTACAACCTTTTTGATCATCCGATGGCCCCCAACACTGGTTGCATAGCACAGACCTGGCACCCTACAACATAAGATAATCAATGTACAAGCCACCCCTTTAATCAAAGCTAGTTAGGAAAAATTTTCAAATCCGTAGGCTCACTCCTTTTCTCACCCACTTGAAATTTACCTCAACTTTTGAAGCTGTATTTAACATAATAAAGAAGATTGTATAAGAGGATTTGGGAGATGTTGGTTTCATTTCCTTTTGGTGACCCAGAAAAACCATTGTACCGGCCCCCCAGCAACTGACTAAATTTTTACTTTTTTTTAAACTGTTAAAGGCTTTCCCCCCCCCTTTGCTCCTTATGTCGACCTTTTACAGAAGTATTCTGTTTCATTCCATTCAGTCATCTGCCATTCCAGACACATAGGCAACATGTATGATTTTTGGCGCTCATGCACAATTTTTTTGCATGCATTAGTAGCGTAGAATGCGCCTGAATCATGAACTTCTACGGGGGTCATAGATTTAGCACTTCTACTAAAAGCGGCAATACAGGCCACGCTCTCCTTTTCCAGCAGAAAAGCCCGGGTTTTTGAAAAAAACTTCATAAATTGAGCTTCATACTTTTTATAGTGCGACACCCTCCACCCCCCCCCGATCTCATGCATTACAAATGCCACGCACTTGAAGCACCTGATTTTTTGGAGTGCGTCGTTTAAAAATAAGTGGCTCAAAAAGGATCACTCCGAGGGAAAACACCAAAAAGGCTTTGGGGAGATTTAAATTTGCCCCTTTTGCCCTCCCAACTTTCCAATCACAAGAAAGGGGGGGGGGCAAAGAAGCTCAAGCCCCTCTTTTGAATGTAACAAACCCCAAATTTTTGCTTTTACCCACTGGGTCTTTGGAAACAAAGGGATTTTAGTCAACCAATTGCAAATTAAAAACAAAATTTAAAACTCCTCTGCTCCTCTCCCATAATGCCTTGGATAGCAATGCTCGGGAGGCAAAAGGCAATTTTAAAACTCCACATGCCATATGGTGCCTCCCTAAGGAGAGACTTTCCCCTTTTAGCCCTCATTTGCCTCCCACTCACCAAGCCCACGCTCGCCTTACTACGAGGGGCCAAAACACCCCAAAACGCTGTCTACAAGGGGGATACTGTCTTGACTAATATTCTTTTTGCTTTCCAAAGACCCAGTGTGTCAAAAGCAAATTGAGGATTTGTTACATCCAATACAGGGTGCTTTAGCTGCTCCGCTCCTTTCCCATAATGCCTTGTGATATAAAAATAAGTGAACAGGGGGAGTTTTTGGGCCGAAAATAGCCAGCTTCAGTGCTGCCCCTTTATACATGTCGCCCATTTAAACTTTCTGGGCTGGGAACTGAGCATGATTTTACCAAAAAAGGGACACATACCTCGGGCCACCCTTGGTATCAAACATAAACCTCACATTTTGGAGCAATAATTGGTAAATGGTAATATGCAAATATTTAATTACCATATTTTGAAGATTTTTACCTCATACTTTCATTAGGAGTCCAGTTTTGTATGCTGGAATACCTCTTCAAGGGGCCCCTGAATTCAGACAAAGGGTTGTCTCAATTTCGAAGATTTAGTTAAAAAAGTGGGGGCCAAAACTAAGGAAAGTCCTTTTTTACTATTTTGGAAAGTCAGGTTTTAAGAACGGGCTGGTTTACATTCTAAGCAACGGTTTTTGTTTACTGGTCGGGGGGGATTTTGTCCTGCCCAGTCGGCCGCAAAGGAAAGGCATGAAAGGGGGGCGGGATGTGGTATTGGGGAGGGACAAGGAAAGCTGAGAGACTTGCAGGGGGGGGGTTATTGGGACGCAGCACGGGCAAGAGGCATGAACAGGGGGGAGGGGGGTATTTGGGACCACAGGGGGTGTGTTATGGGGACCAAGGGGTGGAGGAGGCAGTGAAAGGGTAAAATTTCCACAACCCCCCGCAGTCCTCTTTTTTATTTTTATTTTTATTATTAAAAATTATTTAAAGCGCCATTGATTCCAGGGCGCTTACTTTCGGGGGGGTTACTACATTACAAAAGTCAAACGAGACATGATAAGGGATAATGACAATTTGGCACAAGGGGGAAGAGGATCTCCCTGCGAGGCTTACAATCTAAAAGGAGGGGGAAAGAGACGGGAGGTGGGGCAGACATGTCTGGGAGGAAGTATGACAATTTAGTGAAGGTTATAGGCAACCCTGAAGAAAGGGTTTTCGGGTTACTTTTGAAGCTGTGAAAGGGAGGAGACTGTGTTGGGGCGTGGGTTTCCGAGTGGGGTAACAGGAGAAGTTTTGGAGCGGTTGTGTAGGGCGAAAGGGGAGAGCAGGGGAGAAGGTCCGTGAGGACGAGAGTGCGTGGGGGAATTTTTGGAAATTGGGGCAGAGATGTATGGAGGGGAGGGGTCATGGAGACCCTTTGTGGTCAGGGTTTTGTAGCTTAAAAAAAAAAACGCGGGCAAGGGGAAAGCCATGAAGGATTGGAAAGGGGGGAACAGAGGTTTACGGGAAAAGGGTGGATAAGAGGGGGCACAGATTAAAAGGGGGGTTTTGGGGGGGAGCGAGGGGAACTGGGGCCACGGGAAAGATTTTGCAGGCCCCTAGGCGGGAGATGACAAGGGCATGGACCGCATTTTTTGTAGTGCATACCCGGGGAAATTTTCGGAGCGGAATGTTTTTCAGGGGGAGGCGGCGGCAGAGGTGAGGTTGGAGGGTGGGTTGAAAATAAAGCAGAGTCAGATTCCCCCAAGACAGCGGACTTGTGGCCCGGGGAAGGGGTTAAGCCATTAACTGAAATAGAGAGTCAGGGCAGGGAAATTTTTGGAGGTGGAAAGATAAATAGTTCTTTTTCTCCACATTTAGTTTGGAGACGTGAGAAAAAGAAGGGAATTGGGGGACAGACAGTCAGGGACCGGGGAGAGTAGAGAAGTGACATGGGGCCCAAGATGAAGAGTTGGGTATCCAGCATACAGGTGGTAAGAAAGCCATGTGGGGCTATGGCGACCGGGGCCAAGGGGGGAAAGAGAAGATAGTGGACCCAGACGACCCGGGGGACACCAAAAAGGAGTGGCCGGGGGGAGGAGGGGAGCAAAATAGAGACCTGAAAGTCCGTCAGTAGGTTGAAGGAATCCGGAAAACCCAAAGGGCCCCTGATCCGGGGGAGGAGAGGATTTGTAGCAGGGGGGAATGGTCGACAGTGTAAAAGGCAAGACGGCCAAGAGGGGGAGCCAGAGTATGGCATGGGGCTTGCAGTTACTAGATCATTATGACTTTGGGTTTTCCATTTCGGTAGAGTGGGGGGGTCGAAAACCAAAGATTGTAGGGGGGTCAAGAAGAAGTTGGAGGAGGGGGGAGGACAGCGAAGATAGACGGCTGTTGGGGATTTTTGGAAACAAAAGGGGAGATGGATGGCATAGGGGGACAAGAAGAGGGGTAAAAGGGTTGTTTTTTTTGGGATTGGAGTGATAGGCTGTTTAAAGCAAAAGGAAGATGCCAGAGGTTATTGATGGGTTTGAAGAGAGGGGTGAGTGCGGGGAAGATGAAGCCTGAGGTCGGGATGGGGTGGGATGGCAGGGGGCAAGACACAGTATGGGGTTTTGGTTTTGGACAAGGAGGAGAAATTTTCATGATTATGGGGGGAAACAATTTAAGGGGGAAGAGCGGGTTTTCAAGGGAAGGGGGAGGGGGGGGGACGCGGGCTGAAGCTTTCTCATGATTAGATCTTCGGGGAAAGTGAAAGGCAAATCTCTGCTGAAAGGGATGGGGGAGGAGGGCTTTTCCCCCCTTCCTCCAAAACACACATCCCTGCCCCCCCCTTCACTGCCTTTCCTTTGCAGGCACGACCTGGGCAGGACAGAAGCTTCCCTGACCAGTAAAAAAAACCCTGCTAGCACATTAATCCAGCCCGCTCTAAATCCTAGCACTTTGCCCAAAGAACCAAAGGGCGTAACCCTTTGTTTTTGGCCCCACATTTTCAAATAGAATTCTAGGAACAACCCCTTTAAATGGATGGATGTTATCAGTTCTGAGTGGGCCTATGTTATAGATCTCTGAATGGCTGTAGGTGATTTCAGTGGTGGGAGATGCACACAGGGCCATACAGCCATCGTGAAATGGCAAAATCCATTTCAATCCATCATGCTAAACATACAGTCTTGTAATCTCCTATAACACATATTCTCCTATCCCATAGTAGGAACCATTTAAAATCCTACTTCTAATATTTTAATTAAACTCTTATTTCCAAGCCTGATATTTTGTAATTTAGATTTTTCTCCTATCTGCTTATCCAGCTTACAATCTTTATTTAATAGGAACACTCTGATATAAGCGTGATTAGTTTAGAACCAGGCGCAGTATACCTTTCCACTTGCCACAAAACCCAGCTTAATCTGCTGGAATGTATTCACTGTATTGCAATGTATTAGTTTCCATGAGTACATTCTTTATTGGCCCTTTAGATGAAAATTCCTGTCATGAAAAGCAGTTTACCTTTTGTGACTATTGATGAATGTTAGAAACTTTACAGTTATCATACTGTTTAGTAGCACCATGTACTATAAGTAATATGACATATTAGCTAAAGTATTTTCACTTACTGCATGAAAAATAATTTGTGGAATATTTAGCAGATATCCAAAGCATATTTTTGCATCAGCCACTACAGGTCAAATACAGTATTACATGCAATCCATTTAAATTAAAGGGGTTGTCTCAATACATTGATTCATCTCACCCCATCCCCTTTTTTTGGTTTTCACTTTGTATTCAGGCGCATGTTTATGGGGTTTCCACAGGTTGCAGTAAAACCCGTCTGTAGAAAAGCAACCATGCTGCACCCAGGAGAGATAGAAAAGGTCTGTGCTATAGCACCCGAGGATCTCATGCAGCCCCTCAAGAGGAGATATCTCAGAAAAGGTAGGGCATGTTAATGGAAACATATTCAAAGTGTCTTTTTTTTTCAAACTTTAACTAAAAACAAACCTTGAGTGGACAACCCCCTTTAAAAACAGATCTCCGAGGGTTAATTTTTTGGATTTTTTTATCTGGTTTTAGGCCAGGTTCTAAGCCAAAATCAGGAGAGGAACCTAAATACAGAAAAAATGCACATGCTTCCATTGTACTTCTCTGTGTAGCTAAAACTCCTGGCTTTGACTTACACTTACTGATACAAAATACTGACCAAAATGTTGTTGTGTGAAAATGGTCTTAGCCTTGCAATAGACATCATGTACACTACTCACAAACAAATTACGGATATTTGGCTTTTGGTTGAAATTTCAGGATGAACGTAAAAAATGAGCATTTGCCCATGTCCCGTTCAAGTTTTATGCTTTTTTTTCCACCTTGTTGATCTCTAACAAAGAGCTTAATGGCAAGGTTCACAACAGGTGTTTGATCCCTGTATCAACCAATAAATTAAGGAAATCAATTTGAATTGGGATTTAAACAGTCCTCCTCATTCTGTTAGCATTTTGACATCATGAGACCAATGCAACACCTTACAATTGATCAACAGTACCTTGTCATTGTGAGACAGAAGTATCCACTGAACTTAGTGTGTCAAAGAGTGTCATCAGCAGGTTGGAACAAAGATACAGAGAGACTAGAAGAGTCATAGAAAAGCAAAGAGGTGGATGTCCTTTGGCTGCATCACACACTGATGACTGCTTTATTGTAGACAATGCCCTGCGGAACCAAATAATGAATGTCGCACAGCTCCAGGCACGTTCAAGGGAGGTGAGAGGCAACCAAGTGTCATGTCAGACCAGTCGTATCCGTTTACATCAGAATGGTCTGCGTGCTAGACCGGAAAGGGTAGCAGACCACAATATCAGATACAGACATCATCATCTTGCACGGCCCAGGGAGCATCTACGCTGGACAAGGGACCAGTGTTCCCCAAAGCGGTTCATTGATGAAAGTCAATTCACTCACAGCAGAAATTATGACCACCACTGGTGCTAGAGACATCACGGAGAGCGCTATGCATCAGCCACTGTTGTCACCAGATGAGCCTTTGGTGGTGGGGTATGTGTCTAGTCAATACAGAACTGCCCTACACTTTGTGAATGGTTCAGTGACAATCCTCTACTACTTGAATAACATCATTAATCCAGTCATTGTGCCTTTGCATAATCAACACAGGGCTCATTTCATCTTCATGGATGGCAATGCTCCAGCTCATCGAGGTCACATCATTAGGGAACGACAGTTGGAGACTAGGGTACCTCAAATGGAGCGGCTGCACTTTCTTTAGACCTGAGCCCCCTAGAAAACCCGTGGGATTAGCCGAGTCACCATGTAGTAGCTCGTAACTTGGTACCACTGAACCTCAACGACCTGAGGAGCGCTGTTCAAGAGTGAGAAATCATGCCTAAGCAGTCAATAACTCAAGTTGTAAACAGCATGAGACGCCGTTGTAACGCTGTAATTGATGCTCAAGGCCACATGACCCCTTATTGAGACGTTGACACTTTTTGATGGTGTATACCCCCCATTGTTGTTGGCTTTTGTTTCATTAAATTATTTGAGATGAGAAAATCAACATTGCATGCTAGAACTTAACTGGCCGACTTTCTGGATAAAATATCAATATGTAGCGTTAATTTTTTATGTTTTCCAAAATTTTCTCCGGAAGTCAAATATCCCTAACTTTTTTAAATCCCTAACTTTGTTGAGTATGAAAATTTTAAGTATTGGCTTTTTAGACTCACACAGGGTTGAAACTAATTTTTGTTTCCTGTATTCGCCAAAGGCTCCAGTGAACTGTCAGCTATTTCAGATCAACTCCATAATTATTCTTTCTTATTCTTGTAGTTACGTAGTCACATTTTTCCAGTCCAGCAATCAGTCATTTTTTGGCTATGCGTAAAGGTTGCTTTTGGGCATTTTTTGCATAAAATAACACTGGCTCCGCAATAAAGTAGACGATAGTTGACATTCACTCTTATAGTCTTACCCCAGCTTGCAGCATCACTTCTGTGCCCTAGGATTGGTATATGGTTTTTACTGTTCCTACACCTTAATCACATTCAAAGATTTTACTGTATGATAAAAATGTCCCATAGGCACAAACATGCAGTTACCTTCTTTGACCTTCCCCGAACAGAAATTATATTTGTGTGTTGTACAGAAAAAAATTATCATGAAGTATCCTTATATGCCAGCCCATCTGAAATAATGGCTCACTATAAGGGCTATATTATTAGGGCATATCGATGGGGCCAATACCACTTTTTCTTGAGGGCCATTCCTGTGTCCTATCCAGATGAAACAGTGTTAGACTGAAGTCCAATGTTCTCACCAGAGGAAATTATTGGGGGACCACCCTTTTCAGAGAGTCCACCCGTTATCTCTATAGAACATTTACATGTCCACTATAAAGTAATCATTGCACATGCAGGTTTTTATCTATAACTGGTCTGTTCAAAATGAGATTGTCTTCGGTTAGACCTTTGAGGCTATGATATATAAGGGTCACATTATTTAATCAGAGCTTGAGCCCTATGAAAGGTCCTAGTACTCTGGTGGGCCAGGCCAACCATGAGCTGAGAGGAGGGGGGGAGGTGGCCATACATTACTGTGGCGTCTATTTTAAGGTCTAAGAAAACTTCTTTTTTGGCTGTCTCTGTAACTACCTTAGAATTCAGGGAAGAGATCTATTTGGTAGTGTCCCCCATAAATGGGATGGAGACCTCCAACAACCTTAAAGGGGTTGTCTCACCATGCTGTTTCAGAGCCACATGCAGTTTTACATTCATGCATCTTGTCTCTTTCTTGTCAGGCAATGGGTGGTTCTATAGCATTGATTATCATTAGCATTGATATCTTTAGCATTGATATCAGCTCTGTATTCACAGCTCTTCTAATTGCACTGTCATGTGAGCAGAAGATCTTATCTATGTTCCGGAGAGCTTTAACGTAAACAAGTAATTAGAGATAATAGTTGTTAGAGATAACACCACACTCTGTTCTCAAGCTGCCAGCAGTCCAACCTGTGGTGAAGTCACTCTCTGCTCTCAGGTGCCAACCTGTGTACTCAAAGCAAATAGAATCTATCTTATCTCCTCAACAAAGCCAAAAACAAAGCAATATGTTTGGAAAAAGACTTTAATTGCTTGTCCCTACATGTTGAAAGCTAATCTTTGTAGTGAGAAAACCCCTTTAATCCAACCCTGTGAATCTCTGGTTCACCTACACATTGGATGAAAGTATACAGGGTTGGATTCAGGACAAGCAGGTATTTTCCAATATTATTTGCATATACAAAAATCATCAGGAAGGGCCCATGTAAATGACTGTAATGATAGAGCAGATTCTTGCAGCTCTTGTCTATTACTAAAACAGAACTACATGGCTCCTGAAAGGCAGCACTGATTGACTACAGTTGGGCATTTCTTGAACAGGATCAATCATACATTATTTGTTCCCTGTTATAGATAGCTGTATAATACCCACAATAGGTAGTTGAAGGAAACTCTATACCGAAGGGGGACTTTACCTACTTAATAGGAAGAGTCTGCCTTCTTATCTGCCTAATTTTTAGGGTCTAACCTATCTAAAAGGAGTATAGGAGATGTTGGAATACAGGGTCTCCTTGTTAGGTATATAATGTTCCTCCACTAAGTAGTTACATAGGCCCGAAGTATAAAGTCCCCCTTATAAGTATGTAAATAGGGTTCCTCAGTAGATAGGTAGGTATATAGGGCCCCCTCTAGTAGGTAGGTATATAGGACCAACCAGTAGGTAAATAGGTACATAAGACATCCCATTAGGTAGGTGGTAATGTAGGGCCCCATAGATAAGTAGGTGTATAGGTCCCCCAGCTTGTAGGTAGGTATATACTTTCCCCCAATATTTAGGGTAGTGTATTTAGGGTTTAACCCCCAGTAGTTAGGTAGGTGTATATAGAACCCACCAGTAGTTAGGTAGGTGTATATAGGGCCCCCCTAGTAGCTATTTAGATATATACAGAGTGCCAAGTAGTTAGGTAGGTATGTATAGGGCCCTCCACTAGTTAGGTATATATAGGGCCACTCCAGTAGTTAGGTAGGTATATTTAGGGCTCCCCAGTAGTTAGGTAGGTATATATAGGGCCCCCAGTAGTTAGGTAGGTATATAGGGCACCCAGGAGTTAGGTAGGTATATATAGGGTCCACAGTAGTTAGGTAGGTCTATATAGAGCCCCCAAATTAAAATAAATAAATAAGAATACTCAACTTTCCTCTGTTCTCCCACTGGACTTCTCTTTGAATATGGAGCGTGCGGTGTGTCGTCTTTATGCTGCCCGCTCCGGGAAGCCAGTTCCGGCATCTACTAAACCCTAAGCCTAGAGATAGGGTTAGGACCTAGTACAGGCAGCAGTGTGGTGATGTCATTACATCGCGCCGCTGCCTACAGTGGCTGAAGGGCCATGATGCCTGTATTCTGGCTATTCAGCCCCAGACGCTGCCGGCTGTGCGCAGGTGGCGATTGCTGCATTGCTGAGTCTATATGAGTGGCGAGGAGGGGCCTGTGGGCTCCTCTGGCTCAGGGGCCCGGTGGCAAGTGTGACCGCTGTGACCCTAGTATCTGCGCCACTATTTCCTGGTGTCAAGATCTAATTCCCATTTGTGAAAAGGACCTTAATAAAGATTTTTTTCTTTACCAATGATGTTACAAACTCTTGTAGCAGTTAATTTGTTACTTGGGCACTCCAGAAAATAAGGAGTTAAATAGTTAATTGAATTAATAATCCGCCCTGGAGGGTTTCATTTGAGTCTGTAGAATTTCCCAAGGCTTGTTCTTCATTTTACACTATCGTGTCCAGGAAGCAGTGATATATTTGCTTTATATCACTAAATTTTATATGAGGTGAAGCAAAATCAGATTCCAGGGAGACGGAAATTCACTATTGTGTACATTTGTGTGGGAGTGTATCTAGAGGGATCAGAGACACTCTACTCTGTCAGATGCGGTAGTTCCGCATAGGCTCTGGATTGATCTGATGTGACCTTGGCACTGTGATATACCATACAGTCATCCCATAGGTTATGCACATCTATAGCATTGATGTAGAAATAAGTAGTCATGACATGTTTACTAGTCTATGAATTTCTTGACCTCCTTAACCTACATCTCCTGCATTGTAATAACCCATTTAACCTTAACTATGGAAAATTATCCATTTGTACTTGGTTGTACGAGTATGTCTTTGTAACACAAACTGTACTATATAATTATACTATATACCAGTAGAAAGAGAATATATCCTTTAGTACTGTGAAGGTTACACCAAGCTAGACAATGAGGAGCCTCCAAGATCAGAGACGCAATGTACTGCTATAATAACAATGGGGCACATTTATCAAGACAGTTTGGCAAAAATACTGGCGTTCATACTTTATACCACATTTATGATGTGTTTTAAATAGTTTCTAGACACTTCCTACAAAAGTGGCGTGGTCTTGGTAAAAGGGCTGTGGTTTAGCCTGCGATGCATAAATGCATAAAATTTGTCCACAGTTAGTGGCATAAAAATGGTGTATGGTTAGATTAGACAGGTTTAACCTGCGGCAAATTTGTGAACACTGTGATGAGTGGGTCGCACTTTGAGACTGTCTAGTTTAACTTTAAGCTGTCTTACAGTTACAAACTATTGATAAATATGTCCCAGTGTTCTGCATGACAGCCAAATAGGAGGATGGGCCCTTCAAAGACTATTGCCCTCTCACCCAGCCCCGTGTTCCCTGCCTTTGGGGAACCCCAAAACCCGTTAACAAGGCCGCCCCAAACCAGAAGCTCCTGCGAGCTACATGTGAAATGAGGATAACTAATCCAATAGAGTGCGCTGTTTGGGGCTCCTTTAGCTCTTTTCCATAAGCCATTGCTTTTTACAAAACAGTCAGTGAAGTCTTGAATGGCAAGTAAATTTATTGGTTCCTCTCTTCATGGAGATATTTTTCCCCTTTCGAAGCCACTCTTTCCTCTTACCCAGCCAACCAGTAAGTTCTACACTGCGCTGACGAGGGGCAAATACCCCGAAACAGCTGTCTGTAGTTGGACTTAACTGGTTTGGCTCAAATCACCGATCAATTTATTGGTTCCTCTCCTTAAGGAGAGATTTTTCCCTTTTCGAAGCCAAATAAGAGAAATTCAGTATAAAAATTACATTCAATTCCTGATGTCTATAATAAGTCCCCTTGACAGAAGCAGGTGAGAGTGGGCATATCTGAAGGGCAGAAATAGTTATCATGCTTTTACCAAAATAATGTACACATGAAAAGGGCTAAAACATTGTATCTGAGCATTAGGTATCACTTGCATTTTAAAGTGATTGTATCTCCTATATTTTTTTAGTAATTAAAGGGAATCTGCCACCATTTTTTTGTCTTTCATTAATTAAAACAAGATACTGATATATTCTTTTCTTCTTAGCTGTTTTTATTGTCTTTTTATAGATTTTTTTTTAATTCTGTTGGCTGTATATGATTATGGCGGCAGCCATCTTGCCTGAGCTGATTTTAACAGCATTTAGAGAGATGCTTTACAGCAGCTACATGGACATAGGAGCCTGTGAACAGGAGCAGACCCATTGACTTCTATAGGAGAGTTTTTTAGGCATACTCTGTGACCTGGGAAGAAGTCAGTGTACGGGGAGAGGGGGAGCTGTGACATCTCCTATTGTGAGATGTCACAATAGGAGATGTTAGATCCTGTGTTATCTATACACATTGGTGTCACCTTTGTGCTTGTGCTGATAATAAGCAGACTTCAGAGAATCTTTCTTTACAGAACAGGAAGTGT
The DNA here is from genome assembly GCA_025379985.1 of Phyllomedusa bahiana. Lineage (NCBI taxonomy): Eukaryota > Metazoa > Chordata > Amphibia > Anura > Hylidae > Phyllomedusa > Phyllomedusa bahiana. Next base: position 1,327 of record JAODAL010003858.1, on the reverse strand, counting down.
CAAACTATTATTAGACCTAGTGGCTAAAGTGAAAACTGCAGAATCTAAGGATTTTAAAAAAAAATATTGAAAGTGACATGAAAAATTTAAAAAATATAAGTGCAAACTCTTGAAAAATTTAACTTAAAAACATGACACATTCCATTGAAAATCAGAGATGTAAACCCTTTAAGTGATGGTTAATTAAGGTCAACCTCAAGTTCCTCCAAACAAAATTCAGATTCTATTGGGCCATATATAATATAAACCCTTATTTAATTATAAAGCCATACTATCAATAACGTTGGTTTTTCCTTTTGTCTCCTATCCTAATGTACCTGATCGATACCTTGAAGCTGTAACTTCTTGTCTATTTCTTTTCAGACCATGACCGCCCGCTATGTTGTAGTTGTATTAATGTGTTAACAATTGTTTTATTGTTTAAATTTCGATGTTTGAGCCATTTGAGCTCACTCCCCATCTGTTGCATGTATGTCTCCCCTCTCCAATCCGCATTTAAGAAAAACCAATAAAATTTCTTGATTTAATGAAAATCAGATGCTGATACATATTCATTTTTCTTATCTGTTTTTTCATTTTCTGATTGTAGATTTTTCCATTCTATTTTCTGCACCATAGAAATTTATTTTCCAACAATCATTGGACTATAGGAGCCAGTAAACAAGACATGATTCATTAAAGGGAATGTGTCATCAAAATTGACTTATTGTTTTACTCACGTTTTTATGTTAAATACATTTTTTAAGAATTTTTGGCTGTTTTTCGTTTTTACATTTTCCATATCACGTTCACAATTTTTAATAATTCTTAAGTCCTGCAATTTTCACTTTGGCCAAAAGAACTAAAAAAAGCCTGACATTCCGTTCCTAAAAAAGATTGCAAAAGTTGCTCATTTTCCACAAAGCAGGGTTACACTGAAAGGTGACACCCAAAGTGTATAAATAACACGGAAACCACCCGTCACAAAGGGGTTTCCACAATTCCCCCTTTGCACCTGACTCTTTAAGGGAAAATCATGGCTAAAAACTCTTCTTAGAGGGTTTAATGGGTCTGCCCCGTTCACCCCCTCCTAATCCAAAGTGCGTAAGCACTCTCAAAATGGTTTTAAAACAGTGCAGGCAAACAAAGTTTTCCCCACAATCTAACTCACATGACCAATTTATTGGTGGCTTTCCCCCAAAGGGGAAAATATTCCCCCCTTCAAGCCACCTCGCCCTTTACCCATCAACCAGTAAAAATTCACTCCTCTTTAACTGAGAGGGCAAAGACCCCAAACAGCTGTTTTGTAATGTACTTAATGGTTTTGGGTTAAATTTTCCCTTTATTC